>CM037785.1:67087355-67137355 GCA_021229015.1 Solen grandis
AGTAGCTAGGTTGATGAAACTTCATATGTAGATTGATCTTGATGAGAGGAAGTGCAGTGCACAAGAACCATAACTCTGCATGTTTTTAAAGGAGTTATTCCCCTTTGTTAATTTTTGTCTTTTGATTTTGTCCGGAGCATTTCTCCAAAACTACTGTACTTATGTTGATCAAACTTCATATGTAGATAGACCTCATATGTAGATAGACCTTCATGAGAGGAAGTACAATGCCTAAGAACCATAACTCTGCATGTATTTTGAAATGAGTTATTGCCCTTTGTCAATTTTAATCTTTTGATTTTGTCCGGACCATAACTCCAATACTAAAGTAGCTAGGTTGATGAAACTTCATATGTAGATTGAACTTGATGAGAGGAAGTGCAGTGCATAAGAAAACCACAATGTAAATTCTTAAAGACAGGTTTTTGCAAACAATAAATATGGATGTGAACCATAATTAGACTGCATTTTTATTCTCCTCAGCTACAGATCTTGGGGGCAAACTGTTTTCTTATGTGTGTCTCTCTGTCTATCTGTCTGTCTGTCAAAACTTTTTAGTATTGTCCAAAACTTTTGAACCATTGCTCACACTAATTTTAAACCTTACATACATGTAGTCTTTCACTCACGCAAACTTTTGAAACTGTATTCCTACACATGACAGACTTCCGGTGTGGGTATTGATCACCTTTAGTGATAATATTTTTTTTTGGTATGCTTATAAGCCCAAATCCTGTGTGTGAACATTCGTTTTATGTGTCATGTGAATACATCCTGTGTCAAAGATGGGGGTGGGGGTATGAATCACCTTCAGTGATAGTTCTAGTTGTGATTTGGCTTCGGTCAGTAGTATATTTCAACCAGTATATGTACTCATTAACCAGATTTTTCAACGAAAAATTATTTTTATTAGATTGGCGAATGTCGTTGTACGGGCGGGCATGCGGCGTCAAACTTTCATTTCCGGATGATAACTTGAGTCATACATGACATATCAATACCAAACTTTTTGTACAGGTAGCTTATATGAGGAGCTTGGTTGGTATTGTATTTCAAGTCAGCCAGGTCAAGGTAAAGGTCACTGTAACTAAAAAGAGAAAATAAGTTTCCGGCTTATATGAGGAGCTTGGTTGGTATTGTATTTCAAGTCACCCAGGTCAAGGTAAAGGTCACTGTAACTAAAAAGAGAAAATAAGTTTCCGGATGATAACTTGAGTCAGAGATGACATATCTATATCTTACTTTATGTGCAGCTAGCTTATATTAATAGCTTGCTTGGTATTGCATTTGAAGTCGGTTGGGTCAAAGTCAAGGTCACTGTGTTTAAAAATAGAAAACACAGGGAAACTTTCGTTTCCAATAGCATACCAAAATATTAAGAGTTTGCTTGGTATTGCATTTGAATCAGCTGGGTCAAATTCAAGGTCACTTTGACAAGTACATACATTCCAGCAACAAAAGGAATTTAACAAAATGTAGCATGTGTATTTTATATATTCTGTAACAATGGCAGTGTGTGTCTCCTTCAACCTATTACCTCGATCACGATATCAATTTCTATTTTTAATTCATTTTCTTTTCCAAAATTTTAATTTTGAATACTTTTGAAAACATTATGGAAAATGGAGCATTTGCTCCTTTAAGAGGTCAGTAAAAAATTATTTCCGCCATTAATCAGGACCCGTTACCCTCTATCTTGTTATTGAAGGGCGCTTAGTTTATTATCTCCATTGCGCAAGGACCATCTGGGTTAAACCACCACAGGTAACTCCGATGAATCACGATGAATCATGAATCTGCATAACGGCATCGCTTCGCTATCTAATACCCATTGAAACGTTTTCATATTTTCATTATTTATAGAAAAAAGTATAAGACAAAATGGAAAGAAAATGGTCATCTGAGTCATTTGAGATCATATGTTGAGTAGGTGTAGATTTGCGCCTCATACTTGGGCTTTTAATTCAAAACCATTGCTGTTTTTGAAATCAGATGGCATTTGTTATGATGATTTAACTCATTGAACTTTATAACGTCATTTTGTGAAAATAGCTACCTTTGTCTTTGTCTTCATGTACCTAGTAGTTTGGACAAAATAAATGAGTACTTAATTCGCAATCTATCGAAAATTGTCAAAGAAAATATTCTAATTTTCATATACAGTCGCACTTCGGTGACTCGAACACTGAAAACTGGAACCAAGGGAAGGATTTAGAGGAGGCGGAAGCGGCGTACGCCCCCACCCCCAACTAAAATCGACAAAGGTGTTGTTTTTTATGCGTTTATCCACATATTAACTGTCAAGTTTATATGTAATAATTAGAATCAGTCAATTTGATCAAAATTGAAATATCATTTCCAGTTTGCTAATTACTTCAGTTTTCTCGTATATGTTTTAATTTCGCTTGTTTGTCACCTTTCCGCTAATTAAACAAGCAGTAGCAGTCGAAAATGTCCGGCCCATCGAAGAGGAAAAAAAGCGGATCCATCCAATTATACGCTGTCTCAGATGTTATTTTTTCGACAAGTTCGAAAGAAAAGAAACGGCTTGTTTTGCTTTTGCTTTTAAATTTTGTCCCAAGGTTGTATTTTCGTTTGCAGATTAGCACTAGTGAATTACCTGATTACCGGGCGTGCCTAATATAAACCGATAAATGAGTTTTAACACATCATTGGTGCCGTCGGTTTTAATAAACGCCCCGATTTCGTTTTAGGCAGCGAAAGTGTTTATTAAACCAGTTTTTGATGATTGTTTTGTGTGGAACTTTATAATAATATACATGTAGTAATTTCTACTTATACGTTGCAAAAAATATTTTAATAGCCATGCGACAACAACAACAAAAACTATTATGCAGATAACTGATTTCTTCCTTAAATCAATATAGGTGTGTATATGTATCGTATTAAACATGCATTCTATGTATGTATTATTGATACAATGTAAGTACGAGAGTGTTCAAAAAGTATCAGGAAAAACTCCATTTTTTTATTATGATTATTAAAAGAAATTTCGTAAAGTGATACTTTGATATATTTTGAACTTAATCCGAGAGTAAAAATATACAGACTGCACTGATGCAAATTCCACAGTCACTATGAGCAATGTCGGGTAACGTTGAGCGGGACAATTGACTCGTTAAATGAATATGACATCTGTAAAGACTATCTGACATCTAAAATTATATCTTTTTGAAGTAGTTTCCTTTGCACGATACACCCATCTCTCACCTGCAGATCCACTTGTTAAAGTGTGACCTGAAACGCTCCAGTGGAATTTTACGGATTGCTTCCAAGAAACTCAATAATTTGTCTTCTTTTCCTGACGTCGTACACGGACGTCCAGATCTTGGGCGGTCGGCAACATTGTGCACAGGGTGGTCTTTGAAAGCGGTGAACCACCCGTTTATGTTTTGTTTTCCTAGTTTAACCTTTGTCATTAGTGCCCATGATCATGTAGAGCGTCTCTTATTTCGTTTTAAAAATTAATATACAAAACCGAATGGGATAGCGCTTTTTCTATTGCCATATTTCCGTTTTTATTTGCTCGATATCAACGGAAATTATGTCAGACTTTAATCCATGACATTATGTACAGATCTTGAGAAAAGGTCTTGGAAACGGTCCGTATATTTGGGCAGTTTTTGACATTGGGAATTTGTCTATATGTGATCTTTAAAGACATGTAAACATGTGAAGATTAGCAAATTTTGCCCCGCTCAACGTTACCTGACTTTGCCATAGTGACTGGAATTTATTTAAGTGCAATTTGTTTCCTTTTCTCGTTTAGATTAAGTACAAAATATATCAATGTATCACTTTTGAAAGTTTTATTCTGATGGCTATACTAATAAATAAGGTATGGCACTATTCCGGATACTTTTCGAACACCCCTCTTAAGTACTGGATTTGAGGGGCGCCGTGGTCCCGTGGTAACGTATCCTATTACGAATCCGAAGGTTGTCGGTTCAAACCTCGTAGGAGGCAAACATTCTTCACGACCTTCCCAATCGCAAAGTACTGGTCCAACCCAGGAACCGTCGAGAGGAATTAGTATAAGTTGTAAGAACTTGTTTCCCAATCGACGAAAGATAAATAAGTTTAAAATAAGTACTGGATTTACGGCCCCACAAACCCCAAATCCTGGATCCGCGCCTGGGAACATCATATCTTACTCGAACACATTTCAAGGTCCCGGCAAAACTGTTCTTTATTTTTTATTTTTCGACCTGGGATGAATCGAACACTGATAGCTGGAATTCTTGAGTAAATTTCCGGCCCCAGGTTAAAAGTGCTATGTATTTCACACCTATCGGTCGAATTAATTAACACCCTACATGTGATGTTCGCTGATAATTTAATTGCAATCTGCAGTGCAGCGTGTTTTCACACATTGTCAGATTGGCACAAGCATTATGGGGGCCGCCGTGGCCGAGCGGTTACAGTCGTTGACTACAAATCTCTCAGCCCCTCACCGCTGTGGGTTCGAATCCCGGTAGGGACTTCGGATTTTTCATGTGAGGAAGCCTTTCAGCTGGTCGGTGGTTCTACCCGGGTACCTCTGTGTACTCGGGGTCTTCCTCCACCTGAAATTAGCTGGCCGTCGATATATGATTGAAATACTATCGCAGCGACGGTAAACTCCAATACATCAACAACAACAACAACAACAAGCATTATGATTGTTTAATTTGATTAATTATTTTGTTAAATGTTATTTGTTTTATATATGAGCTGATATTTATGGTATCTGATGGTGCAATGTTTGTGAATTATTCACGATAGATTATTTTTTGTTATTTTTCTGAAAAGAAAAAAATAAACCTAGTATGCAGAAAATGTTACGACTTGTACGTAGGCCGATGTATATATACATGTACGTGTATGAAATGATTATCCTCACTGAGGTTTGTGCTTTGATAATTGATGTTGTCAGCTGACATTTAGTGGATTTGTATGATATTTAAAGAATAAAAGAATTATTTTATTTAATGATACATGCAACATTATTTCATACTCATATACATATGGATGGGTGATCTTCTTATTTTGACAACAGTCAGTAGTTACACACATACATACAAACATTTATAATGGTATTCCTCGAAAGTATATTTCCTTACTTGTTAGATAACAACTGTTTTGAAAAGGTATAATGCGTTTGCGGTGCTTTAGGCATGCCGAGTTGACTTATCGATGCGAACACTCAGGCATCTACATGACTCCACACGTTTCTTCATGATAAAAAAATCAACAAAAAAGATAAAGAAAAAACAAACAAAAACAACAACAACAACAACAAAAAATAGATAAAAATAAAAAACAACAACAAAAAACAACAACAACAACAAAACGATTGAGGTTCTCCGATTGTTGAAATCTAATTACGAATGTATTTACATACTGGATAACTGTACATGTTAGACTACCATACGAATGGTGTTATACGTTTCAGGTAATGATATTGATAACGCTAAATATTGTTGAAACTTATCTGTCGATTAATGAATTGCTGACTAAAGCATTATGTCAGACTGTGTACAATCTATTTTCACTAATTAAGTGATGAAATTGAATTCCGTCATCCTTTTGAAATACTGATTACTGAGACTCATAGGTATAGTCTATACAAAACGATTTAATTAAGATGGGTTTCGAAATCAAATTCTAGTCTTACTGTTTCGTGAAATTTTACGACAAATACTTTTCTATCATTATAGTTCAAACAATAGTCCGGCATTTTCAGCATGTATCCTATTTCACAGTCATTGTCTGCGAATGAACAGCTTTGTAGATAATTGCAGTTTTTTGTTTCAATTTGTGCGTGAAAGTCTTCAGGGACTCACATCCGGCAAGTAAATTACAGAATTAAATCTCTTTCAATATTTCATTTCCTCGAATTTCATTGAAATTATCGATTATAAGATAGAATTCCGCAGTTTTGTAAAGAATATCGTGGTAATATGTTTTTCAAATCAACGTTTTATTCTGACTGATAACAAACATGTTAAGCTAGAATATACCTATATATTCAGAAACAAAACAGTAAAACCTATCTTAAGCCACAAGTCATACAAATGCGGTACCTAAATGCAAGATTAATGTACATGTATATTGAAAATGAGTTTCTAACTTGAAATACAACAACAAAAACCGATAGGTAATATATCGAGATTGAGACTAAAACATTCAAGTTGTTTGCTTAACAAGTCCCTCACCGCGGGGGTTCGAAACCTGGCAGTGTCATTCGGATTTTCATGTGAGGAAGCCTTCCAGCTGGCTTGCGGTAGGTCGGTGGTTCTACCCGGATGCCTCCGTGCATTCGGGGTCTTCCTCCACCTGTAATTAGCTGGACGTCGCTATATGACTGAAATACTGTCGAAGCGACGGTAAACTCAAATAGTCAAGTCAAGTCTTAACACAAGTCGGTCGCTTAGTAGCAGTGGCTGTCATCTCGATTGTAACCTGTATATTCAAGTGATTAACGTTCGCCAAAAGTGCCTTATCAACCGAAACCGTTTCTGTTACGGTCATGAAATCAATAAATTATTAAAGTTTATTTCTAAAATACCGGAAAGTAAATCTGCTTCAAACCTTAAATAAACACCTTGATACTTAGTAGTAGATTTGCCGAGAGAACAAGGGCCTGTGCCGGCAAGTGAAGTTTTTTCGGGCTGACTTTCATTTCATGCTGAAATGCAGAATTGCACATATAGAATTATTTAAAAACACATATATTTGACAGATCAAATAATAGAATGGGAAGTGGGCATTCAGCTTTTAGTTCACGGAGTCGCTCAGAGGCTTAAGTGTTCGAACCCATCCTCTCACTTGCATTCATGCAGCCCTCAAGCAATTCTAAATTCCTAACTCCGATACCGTTATTATCTCATATGTTTTATTTCTTTCCTCGTGAATGAGAGGGCACAATGATCTCTGTCCACACACGTGGGTTTCTCCTTCAAACAAAGAAATCCATGAAGTAAATAATTATTTATTTAAGTTGTTAGAACTTATTTGCAAAATATAATGGATTTAATTGACCCCTCTAGACTTGAATACTATATTTTTTATCCATGATATCTATTGAGAGATAAGAAGGTTAAGATATTTACAAACACAAACTCATTTTGCAAAGTTAAGGAGTTAATATCCTAAATACAGAATTGTATATTATTAATGAATTGTTGTCTAAATTCCAGTTTGCTTCAAAATCAAGTATTACTATAAGAAAAATTGTACAGAATTATGTCTATGTAATTGATATTTTTGTCTCTGAACAAATTTAAAATTTATCAAAATTAGAGATATATTTAGTAATCCATATTCAGATATACACGTACGTATTTGAGAGAATGTCAACATGTCAGGTTTCCCATTATGAAATAAAACGTATGACTAAAACAAAATCTCCCGAATTCTACGTGGCAATTTAATATGATCTGTTTTACTTCCATAAAGAGATGATTCTTGGTACAACACCAGAATGAATTATCCAATGGTTTCAGGTTCTGTTTTATAGGAAGAACACAAGTTTGTATCTTTTATTCATATTTTATGAACTGGCATTATTCTATTCATTTATAGCATCTTCAACCACTGGATATTAATATTAAAAGTGTGAAAAGAACATAATTAATCAATTTCCTCTTCTTCTTTACGAACTGAATAAATATTCATAATCATTCAAAAATAAAATTGCTGCTTGATGCCATCTTCTAGCTTTAATTTCTAATTTGTGTGATGAAACTCGTAATCTACAAATTGAGTTTCTACTTATAATATCAACACACTTTAAACAAGGTTGAAAATATCCGCAGCTATAATAATATGATTCCCAAACCTCTGCTAATCAATTCTAAATAAATGCAAGTCCTTAGCTGAACATATTAAGATAACAAGTTAACATTATCAGCTCCTTGATACAATCATACATCATTTAACTCGTATATGTAATAAATTTTACTCTTGTATAATTTAACTGTAAAAATATCAACAAAATCGTCGAAAACAAGGAAGATATATCAATAATATGTAACGTCTTTGATATGTCGCGTCCAGGAATCGAACCATCGATATACAGTAAATAAAGCATTATATTATTAAAAGATAGGCTACAACATGAAGCAGGTGAAAAACATAAGCAATTTCAAAAACCGGACACTCTCACCAAAAAAAAAAAAAAAAAGAAAAATAGAAAAATCAGTATATCTAAATGTATTATATACATGAAATATAAATTCGAAAATAATAATGAATTGTCTGTCGTTTGTAGCTTTTTTGTCGGATATATTAATTCAAGTAACAAAAATCGTTGGTACTCCCATTCAGTATTTACTTGTTATAAAACAATGAGAAACACTTAAAATGTGAAATGTATTCCCAGTGAATCCATTGATGTATATGGACTACATGTATACACATTTGATATCATTTCACTTGATTTCCTGTCGAAAATAACACCATTCCTTCTTTGTTACTGGTTTATATGATATCCTGTATTAATCATGTACATTTAAGAAATAACATTATTGAATGTTCTGTATGATATGGTACTTTAAAGTCTTATAATAACATACCAAAGCAGACATCAGCGTAATTACACGATCGTTTTCAATCGTGTTTCTTCGACTATCTTCGGTCTCCTTCGCTGATGACGACAGAGAAGAACATATTGTCTGAATTGTCCATTAAAAACTCGTTATTTGAGCCCTTGATATTTGGTTTCGGTTAATGACACCGTTAATTGGCCTACCTCTACAAAACGCGGCAACCTCTTGGATAATTTGCTGCCACTCCCTTTTAAAAAGAGACCCGCGGATAAAATAAAAGAAAAAATTAAAAGTAAAATTACAACACAGAAGATTATAAGTAGTCGTGTAAATCAAATAATGGGTTGCCAGTAATTGGTCATTGTTGATGTCGGCGTTACTTATCCAAATCAAGAAGGTAAAGAAAGGCACTGTTGTTAAGCCGAAGAAAGCACTAAGAAGGAAAAGCGTCTTTGTCGCGGACCGTCGTTCCTCACTGTTAGCAGATACAGATGGTTGAGTTGTAGCTTCCACTTTGCGGTTCTTTTTAAATAGGGTGGAAGCAATGGTGATGTTCCCGATAACAATGATAAAGAAAGGCAAAATGTTATAAGCAATCATCGATATAGGCGGCCACAGATTCTGATGAAATCTCAAGTAACTTTCAGAAGCTAATTTACATATGGTTTGTTCATCTTGCGAATTTGTCGTATTTAACGTTTCAGAGTTTGTATCGTCAAATTTATATCCTGCAAGCAAATGTGCATTTGCAAGCATAATAATACCAAGTGTAACCAATGATGCAATAAGGGCATTCTTCGGCGTGGCTCTTAGTCTCATGGCATGTGGCATCTTCGTCAACAACACCCTTTCAATTGTCAGCAGCACAAGAAGCCATATCGAAAAGGACCCAGACGTGTAACTAAACCACTCTTGAAAGATACAATTAAAAGCCGATAAAGTTTTAAAGTTCACATTAAAAAGCATTCAGAAGCAAATGTCTGGTGACAACCGTGAAAATAAATAACATATCAGACACTGCTAAAAAAATTAGGTAAATCGTGGTTGACTGTTTTAGCATTTTCTTCCTTGACAGCACAGCAAGGTTGATGGTGTTGCCAGTGATTCCTACCACACAAAGTAACAAAGGCATGATTCGCCATAGCCATAGCGAAATTGCGCAAGCCGTGAATTTTTCAGCATCGCACCCAAAATGCAATAGAATTGCAATATTGTTGGTACCCATTTTTTGTGCCCCGACTTACTAAAGCACACTATTATTGTCATGATATTTCATATTAATAATCTGTTCACTTAAAACCACAAAAGCACATTTTAAGCGTGTTTTAAAATGTTAATACCTTTTTAAACTTTACGAAGTCTATCACATGACTTACATGTTTCATGCATGTAATTAGCGGAATAATACACGTATCCAAATATGTAACATATATGTACTTATATATTCATGAGCTTGAAAAATATACACGTGTGCGCAAAACCTTTCATCAACTTCAATAACGTATAAAATCCAGTATGTTATAATTTCAAACAAGATGGCCAGTCTTTTATGTACATCCTGAAACAGTTTATAATCAGTATGTGCTTGTCGATGATCAAGCATTATAGATCCATGTCACAATATCTCTTTAAAATCAAACAATTGTAAATTATATACTCCAATATTTTTTTCGCCGTTCCACATGTTGCGATCTGATTTAAAAAAGAGGATTAATGTTATGCAGAGAGCGAGTCCTGCTTTTTATAAATATCGGATTTATGTGATCCCATTCAATTCATTCACGGCTATGTTGTTCATGATAGAAATTAAATAATATATTGGTTCCCGGAAACACGATCGCTATTAATATGGAATACGCAAAGCTATCTCGAAGTATTTATATTTAGACCGAATCAAGATTCAGTAGTACAATCAACCGACATTTTCAAACTTTACTTTTTTAGGAATTATATTTCCACGATTTATGTATAAGAGGCATACGGATAATTGTACTTAAAATAATGAGATTAATGACTAAGAATCGTATGGCACCTTAACATGACGAGTATGTGATTAATGATATAATTAACCAATAATTATAGTTATTGATTCCGATATACACAATAACAGGAATCGCTTGAACTATACCAATGAAGTATTTAAGAAGTAATGAAAAAATAACTATTGAATAGAAACTTGGGAACATGAATAAATATACTCAGCGTCAAAATGAAATATGCGCACAGGCTTTCGTGAAACTAATATATCATCTTTCCGAAGTAACTTTTAAACAATAACTTTGATATTGTAACACTATATAGTATTATACTTCAATGGATTGTTTGAAAACCAAACAAAATATACGTGTCAATGAAATGTTATTAAGGGTAACGAGTTCATTTTCTTTGGCAAGTTAGAATTAAATAATAATAATAATAATAATAATAATAATAATAAAAACTTTTCCTCCAAATATAATATTTGTATTTTCAACATGATAATCAATTCCTAATTATACTAAAGCGTACATGCAAGCTGATAGTTTGCTTTTATCGTTTGTTATATAAATGCGTGATGATAGTATGGTCATTTTGAAATTACATTTTAAAGGTTAGCAGTCTCACGAGGAAAAAAGTTACGACCGTCGCTGAATAAAAAACTAATAAGGGGACCGATATATAAGTAGAGGATGGATAGAAACCGATATTTACAGGAAAGTAAACAAAGATAACCACTAAGATAAGAATACATGTACCAATAGAAAATGGAGGTATTAACATGCAGATTCACCTCTGACGTCATCGAGATAGGCGGAATTTAACACAATTGGCGCTGCGAGAAGTTGATAAATCAAACGCATCAAAAGCGATGCTTTCATGACATCACTTAAAAGTAATTCGTTTATAGTTCGGTGCAAAATGTATCGTTGAAAAATTGCACGATAGTGCCAGATATATTTAATCTTTAATAAAACATTGCATTCGACGATACACTGTGCAGTGTAGGTTTCAGACTCGATCATTTGCAGCTTTGACATATCTGTACTTTTTAAGAATGTATTTACTTCATGATTATTGTTTCAGTGTATTTATATATCTTAAGATTTTGAATAGAGGCATCTGCGTAAAGATATTTTCCAGAACCTTAGATTATAGTGTTCGTTGTGTTGATTAATGCGTTACGATTCATTTGCTTACTGTTTAGATATAGAGTACACCAGCAAAGTGACCCCGCCGAGACGCTCATTTTATGTGAAAAGATTGTCTGCTTCTAGTAGCCGCAGTGTGCTGGTTGCATGTGAATCGGTTAACGTTGTTATTTAGCATACATAGGAACAGTGTGGACTAGAGGCAAGTGCTGGATGCATTCAGCATTAATAAAATACTGAAGGAACTCAAGAACTTTTCCAGGGTCGAAATATTCTAGTTTATTAATTCAAGGGCCATAACTCTGAGGTGTTTTGATCATTTTGGCTTGTCATCTGAATGTTTCGGGATATTGTACCATTACAAATCGTGACCACGTTTGGTAAAGATCGTTTCGCATTTTCAGAGTAAGAGCGGACAACCTCATTTGAATCCATAATACGCCCCATCATTGGAAGGGCGAATACAAACGAGGTTTTGAGTCTAAGATTAGGTTTTTTTTATTTACGCATGATAATATTTTCTGTACAGTAAAAAAAAACTATGCGTTGATGGTATTATCTTGAAAACACATTGTTTCAAATTCATAAATAAATGAATCTAAGTTTTAGACACTCGCGTGTACATAAAATAGATATATTTTGTTAAAATAGTTTTCTTTGTTATTTAATTTTTAAAGATAAGATGTTAAGATAATATATTTATTAAATATATTTAACATTATACGGATTGGAATTGGATGACCTCGATATTGACGAGGAAATTGAATAGGGTGACACCAATCACTTGGAGCTGAAACAATTAATTACACAAAGATGTACCGTCCTCGGTGGCCGAATGGTTTGAGCGTCCGCCTTGGGAGCTGGAGGATTCGGGTTCTATCCCTGTCAGCGACATGCCAAAGTCGTCAAAATTGGCACTGTTATAGCTCTCTTGCTTGGCGCTCAGCATATAAGTGTAGTTGCAGGACTGGTTGGTCTGGTGTCAGGATAATGTGACTGGGTGTGGTATCATGCCACATGTCTACGGCGTGATACTGCAGTGAGGCAGCACTATATCTGTCTCAAGTAGACAGCGTCTCTAAATGACTGAAATACTACCAGGGTGGGACGTTAAACAAACAAACATAAAGATGCTTAAAAGACACTGCATTAAATTTATTTTGTTATCATATGGAATATCATTATCTTCACATTACAACCAAGCCGCCGACAATAACAGGAACACTATAAAGTGAACACAATATCAGGAAGCAGCTCGCTTGGTAAACATGGGAAACTGCAATGCTTGTTGGCTGGAAATATTTGTGAAATACAGACAGGCAAATTTGCAAAGTTTTTTGTCCATCTGAAACAGAACGCCTGAATTCACCATCCTCTAGAAAAACCTCGATTTCTGTTAACAGAATACGCAAACCGTAGTCGATATACTCCCCTGGCAAGATCTCTATTTGATCGCAGTAGTT
This sequence comes from Solen grandis, assembly GCA_021229015.1. Taxonomy (NCBI): domain Eukaryota; kingdom Metazoa; phylum Mollusca; class Bivalvia; order Adapedonta; family Solenidae; genus Solen; species Solen grandis. The sequence goes on from CM037785.1 coordinate 67,100,499, forward strand.
GGATTCGGTAATTTTGACTGATTTTTGTTGAAAAAGGCCTATATTTTTTACCCAAACCAATGGTTCAATGCTAGCATTTTGGACATTTTCGCGAATTTCTTTGTTAAACACCCATTGTGGGTAGCCTCATTTTCTCTTAGCCCATTTTGTGTGTCTTTATTTAGTTGGAACGTAATATTTACTGAACGAAACGTTGAAAAAGTATGTATTGTTGTTTGTTAAAATCGGCCACTTGTAATTTAGGGAGTTTTTAATATTTGATAACAGATTTTTGAAATTCACATTTTTTAGTCCATTAGAGGTTTCAGCTATGATATAGGAGACAAATTCTCCGTCAGTGTCTTTATCTATTTTGAGGAAAATATTATAAAGCCAGGTGCTATCGAATCGAAAATGTTCTATTTTAGGTATTCGACTGTAATCTATATTTATGTCCTCACCAAACCCAGGTATTGGCATCCGACCTCCTGTTTCTGCTAATGTCAGGTTCAAAACCACGACAAATTGGCCAAACAATCCATTCATTATCAACGACTTGCATCGACCATTGACACGATACTGGCCCTCTGGACAAAACATTCTACGGCATTGTCCCTGTGTTAAATAAATTGTAACAAATATAAACGTGGGTGTCTGGCTTGGCTTTCATAATTTCGAGAGGTGAACTTTACCGCTTATACGTTCTTTTAACTTATTTTTTATACGTGCATCAACTCCGGAGATTTGAAACAAAAAAAAACAACAACATACGAAATGACCATTGAAAGCTTTGCTTTTTAAATATACCAATTAACATATGACTGGATACTATCGAAAAGACGTTCAGTCTACAAAAGAAACGTTGTAAGTGAGCAAATACGATGAAAGTAAACCTTAGATAAATACTTACGTTAAAGCAAGTTGTGGGTTGGACATCATCCTGTGGAAAGGCACTTGTCTCCAATAGAAAGCTCAGCGGATATTTACCCATATCTTGTTTTTCACCAGTGCGGCACGAGGATAGAGTTGAACTCTAAACTGTTTTCTTCATAATTGCACAGCGCACAGTAAACGTTGGCGTAAAGCTGAAACTCTTTTCCGCCTACGGCTTTTTGTTTGGGAGGTATAAATGTATATGTTGATTGTACACTGGAGCAAAGGTCTTCCTGAACGGGATCAATGACAGAAACTAAACCACTTGTGTTACAGCGGTCTATGACATCTTTTACGCATTGTTTAGATGCCAAGTTTGTGTTCATACCTACTGGTGGATTATACGATATATGACATACACTATCTGTTTCGTTTCCCAAAGCAAACTGTACAATTTCGAAAAATGACATATCTACAGTCCAGTTTTGGCAGGACAGAACCATTTGCCAATCTTTGCCATCCATGACATCATGACATTCCGCACAGTATTTATTGATGTATATCGTATTTGTAGTAGGAGAGAAAACAGGCGATAATTTCTCATACGGGAGCATTTCCGATGTTTCGCATTGCGACATTTTGTCTGGACACATGATAACCATGTTATACATTGGTCCGTTTGTTTCGTGGCTCCGTATCGCGGTTTCTCGACATTGTTGATACTGTTTTAATTCTCCATGCACATCGTTTTTGTGGAAACAACAACTCCCAAACTTCTCACAGTCTGGATGGCACGAGCAGTCAGCACAGCACTGACCCTCGTATATGTTTCGGCATGGGGAATTTGTGTAGCAGAAATTTGACAATGGACACAGTGATAGAAAATCTTCCGGTAAATCGTTGGTATCAGAGGGTTTTATCAATCCCTGGACAACAGTGAGCGTCGGCAATATGATTAAAATGCAACCATGCAGAACCGCCTGAAGAATCATCGTCTTTTTGTTCATGCTGGATTGGCATGAGACGGATGCCGTTTAGAGAGTGTACATGATAATGTCAGGTTTTCTCGAGTAACAAAGGTAATATATCTGCTTTCCCAAGAAAAAATAGCCAAGAGAACCTACTGCTAGTATTTTTCCTCCATCTTACCTGGAAAATGTTAAATGAACATGTTCAATAAGGAGGCCCATACAAGTATCAGAAAACTTTCTCATACCTACGTAAAATCATGTTATTTTCAATAACACTACAAAGTTATTAATTCGAGGCGTCATGAATGAGCACTTACATGTTTAAAACCGTCGTTTACCAGATTTGAAAAAAAGTTGATATTTCAGTAAATAATATGTCTTCCTTTATACTTGCTTGATAAATTGGTTGATTATGTCATCTTTTATATATTTATTTCCTCGTTTGTTTTACCTACATCATGTTAATAGCAATAACAGTGTGTTGTGCTGGAGTTTAATGTCACTGCTACAGTATTTCATTTCATAATAACGTCCAGCCGGGTGCATCTACGGGCTTTCGGAAAGAACTATCGACATACCACAAGCTAGCTTGTGTGCCTCCTAATAATATACCAAATCTCAGTGCTTAAGTGTTAGTTAATCATGAACTACACAATTTTGGCCACGATTGGCCCTAAATAATTAATATTAAGTAGCACATGAATCATATCTAATCATAAATGTAGAAAGTAATTTTAAAACAATATGCAATAAAAAGAAATTTGAGATTACGTTATCGTTTATATTTTCAACTGTATGGAAATTATCGCAAGCGACGCGAAGCGGACTGTTACGATAAATCCATGAAATTTAATATATCAACGATAACATATTTTCAGTTTGTCACGTACGCCACACAGCTTTGGCCTCGCATTATGTAACCACCTCCCGTTTGACTGACAGTACACGTGATGCTTTAAGTATGGTTCAGAGTTAGTGTTACTGGGTACATTTTTATTTTAGCTGACAAAACATGTGGTAATCCTTCACCACTGCAACAAGCTTCGCCCATAAAGGTCTTTGGTTACTTAAGCAACATATTTTTCTCCAAATCAAGATATCACGGTTCATTTTAAGCAATACATGTATACTATTTAAGATTACCGTCGCTTCGACAGTGTTTCAGTCATATTGCGACGCCAAGCTAATTACAGGTGGAGAAAGACCCAGAATGCACGGAGGCACCCGGGTAGAACCACCGACCTACCGTAAACATAGAAATGATTAGTCAAGTTTTGGTACATAATTTACACCTGTCTTAACAATAAGTATTTTTATTATCTTTATTCCTTCTTTGTTTTTCACCGCCATGCTAGAAATAGGTCTCAAAAAAAAAAAAAAAAAAAAAAAAAAGATTATCATACAAAAATTAAAAACATTAAAACTTTACATTTGATTGTCGAGTATATATTACTTTCGGAAGATGATATTGTTTTTGTTATTTTTCCTTATTTGTAATAATTTGAAGTCCTGGAACCTTAACCTATATGTCTGAAATGTCACAAACATATGATCAACCTACGGCCTCCGCAGGGACGCCGTGCGATGATTGTGTCTGTACGGTTAACCTTCGCAGGTACGCCGTACGATGATTGTGTCTGTACGGTTAACCTTTGCTATTACGCCGTACGGCAACTTCTTCTCATCACTTAAATGCTGTACAGATGCCGTACGTCGATTATGTCTGTACGGTTAACCTTTGCTATTACGCCGTACGGCAACTTCTTCTCATCACTTAAATGCTGTACAGATGTAGCAGATTTTCTGTCAACAAAAATTCAAAATGCCCCGTGCGGCTAACCTAAAATATGTTACTATAGGATGTGAAAGTGGAAATTTTGTAGCGGCCATAGACTTGCGACAGGACGTAGATATTTTAGACTTTACGGCTGCCGTGGCAAATGTGACATGGGTATAAGCAAAACAATAATTATCGTGTTGTCGCATGTTGGAGACACAAGGATGAAAGTGATTAAACAGGAATTCGTACATTTAATTTATGAAACTTGAATTTTAAGTTTTAATACTACTACTTTAAAATGCATGATGCATTTAGTATCAGAAACTGTTCCGTATTCATAAATATTTGTCTAATTTCCTGTTAAATGAGTTTTTGCAATACAAATTCATAGTACATGTATTTGAAATAAACATATTTGTATCAAATACCGTATGTTTTAATCTTTCAAATATGCAAATACACACAGGTATTTTTCGTTTAGATTAATATTATCATTTCAAGAAAATCACCCCTAAGGATAAACCAAAACCAGTTGTGAATAAAAGCACTAAACTCCGTATCAAAAACACCGCTTTTGCTTTGAGCCGACGATGGTTTTTATAGCAAATAGCAAGATGTTGCTGTATTTTTGAAAATTTAGATCTTTCATGAATTCAAAAGAATTTGAACATACATACTCATTTACTTTTATATTTTCCAATAATTAGAAATAATTTATTAGATATTGAAATTACTTAAAGATTTCACTTACCTTTCTGATTTTATTTCGGAATAACAACTCCACTGCTTACTGACAACACCAACGTAACTTCGGCATATGCCAGTTTCTTTTTCATTTTAATTAAAATTTATGATACCGCGCTGTGAAAAATGTGACCAAGCTATCTTTGATACAAATGAAAAAAGAATCGATCTAAATGGTATCAAATCTCAGTAGATAGATAGATAGATTTTATTTGGCAGATATGCATTGGCATGGACAATTTATAAAACAAGCACATATAAAATTGTTACATGTTGATAAATTATATCCATGTCAAACACACCAACACCAAGGACGACACAAAAAAGAGTAAATAACTCTTAGTTCCATTGTGGTCCTTTGTGTTGGTGGCTTGACATAGAGAGGCAATGTATTAATTAAATGCTTTAGTAAAAGAAAAATACATAAACTATACCCAACGACAGATGACCAATTAACAAACTCATAAGGTGGACTGACTAATATAGGAATGTAATTGGCAAAGTGACAACAGTGTAACAGTAAAATATTACTTATAATTTTACATTGAAATTGAAATGGCCTATTATACTTAGATAAAAATATTGTATGCAAAATATAATTAAATAAAAAAAAAATGAACTTTAAAATGAAATGCCAAATGATATCTTACAAGTACATTAATAAAATTATTCAAAATGAAATTTTGATAGAATTACAATGATCATAGTTGATGAAATAATCTTAACTTTATTATTATAATAAAAGCGAAACAAAAATATGTTATTACCTAAACTAAGATTAAATAAGTTTAAACTAAGATTAAAAATAAATAAAAAATAAATAAATAATAATAATTACAAAAATTTAAATATCACATAATAACTTGAGAATCACAGATTTAATTATGAGAATCACAGACTAAAGAGAGAAAAAAAAATCAAATTAAAACAATAATTGTTACTTTAAAATATTTATCATTACTTCATTAAGATAATTGATACAAATAAGAAAATTAGGACAGTGTATCTAAAAAGTACCTCTTTACTGCTTGTTTAAAAGATGAAAATTTGGTGATACATGAAACATTGGTTGGTAACAAGTTCCATAACTTGGAACCCACAAAAACTGTTGTCACTACTGTATTTGGTTTGTCATCTTTTAGATGACATCAGTTTCAGTTGGTCACTACTGTATTTTGGAGTTAGTCCTTAATTCCGGTCACTGACTGTTACAGTGTCACAACTGAGAACTGAGTCCGCTTCTGGCTAGGATACTTGACTTTTAGTCAGTTACTACTAAGGTTTTCAGTCTGTTGATAGTAAGCTGACCTGACTGTTAACCGGTAACTGTTCAAGGACTTTCTAATCATGATTTACTGTTAGTGAATCAGTTATTTCAATCATTTTTAGTTTATTTCATTTTACTGCAGTTACTTGGTTCCTTGCTGTTGGGGGAGTTAACTTTATCTAATTCCTCCATCAGAAACCTGATGCTTTATAAATTATATGTTTTATATAATATATTTTTATATTACAATGTGAGTGAGCGTGGTGATTTGTGTGTATGTGTGTGTGTTTCTGAATGCAATTGTAAAGCACTTTTGAACGTACATTGCTATGAAAAGAGTGCTATATAAATGTGGTATAATAATAAAATAATAATAATAACCAAAACTCTTAACTTTAGGAAGAGCATATGCACCATTTTTACTGAGCCTGGTATGGTATGAATGAATACTGTTTTGCTGTGTAAATTTAGACTGTAAATAAGTTGGGGATAACCCATGTTTGACTTTAAATACATGAGACAATGTAATACAGTCAACTCTTCTATAAACTGGAAGCCAACCTACAGACTTGAACTGGTCTTTGCCAATATGACATCTGGCATCCAGGTCTAAAACAAATCTAATGAGCTTATTTTGAGTAATTTGGAACTTTTTTTGAAAACTTTTTGTCAAACTCAAATACCAAATAGAACAAGCATAATCAAAATGGCATTGAATTAATGAAGAAACAAGAAGTTTTTTTGTGTGCCTAGTCAAATAATCCTTTTTCCTGTAAAGAAACATCAATCTAGAATTGGCCTTTTTTAAAATTGAATGAGCCATGTCATTAAATGATAATGTTTGATCCAAGGTTACACCAAGGTATTTTACTGATGAGGTATGTTTAATCAAAGAGTCATTACAAGTTATGTTGAGATTTCTATTGACCTTCAATTTGTGACTTGACCCAAAAAGTATTGATTCTGTTTTACCAAGGTGCAAAGATAATTTGTTGTTAATGAGCCAATTACTTACATTTTTTAAATCATATGATAATAATGATTCAACCTTGGATTTATCCTTATCAGCAACTAATATGGCTGAATCATCAGCATATAACAAAAGTTTACTACTGACCACTGATGACATGTCATTCACATATATTAAAAACAGAAGAGGGCCAAGTAAAGAGCCCTGAGGCACGCCACAAGTAACTGGGGAAGCTGTTGAGTATGTTCCAGAAACATCAACAAGTTGGCGCCTGTCTGAAAGATAAGAGTTGAACCACCGTACAATGTCGTTGCTAAATCCACAAGCTTTAAGTTTCATGAGAAGAATTGAGTGATCTACAGTGTCAAATGCTTTTTGTAAGTCCAAAAGTACCATACCAACAATATTACCTTTATCCATTTCAAAACGTATGTAGTCAGTTAGATAAATCAAACATGAGTCAGTGGAAAACCCGCTTCTAAATCCCGATTAAAATTCATACAATAATTCTTCTCTTTCAGGAAAGATTCAACTTGGTCATAAACAACCTTTTCAAGTATTTTAGAAATAATATTTAAAACTGATACAGGGCGGTATTTTATCATTCTTTTTAAAAAGGGGAACAACTCTAGCTGATTTCAGATCATCAGGCACAACACCTTGTATTAAAGAAAGATTAATAATATGGGTTAGGGGCTGGACTATCAAAGGGGCACCATCTCTGACAAAACGAGAGGGAATACCATCTAGACCAGTGGCCTTTTTTTGCACTAAGCTGTGACAAATACTTCAACAATATGTTTTCAGAAACAATTGAAAATGAACAACTGTTTTGATAAACTCCCTTTAGTGAATAAAAATTTGTAACAAAGTTTAACCCAAATTTATTAACAGAGGGGGGAAGCTTTTCAACAAGACTTGCAGCAACTGTAGTGAAATACTCATTAAATGAATTTGCAATATTTTTCTTTTCAAAACATATATTACCATTAATGTTTAAGCATATATTTGAACTAGATGTAGACTCTTTCTTTGAAGGAGCACCAAGTTGTTTTAATGTTTTCCATAGAGACTTAGAGTCATATTTGTTTTGTTCAAGTGTTTCAGAGAAGTAACTCTTCTTTGCTTTATCAATCAAGGACTTTGCTTTATTTCTTAGTTGCTTAAAACAATTAAAACTATCTTCAGATTTTTGTAGCTTAAAACTGTGAAAAGCCTTGTCCCTTGCTTTAATAGCTGAAACGAATTTCATCATCAATCCAAGGCTCAGTCTTTTGTTTTATTCTAACTTGTTTAACTGGTGCAATATTATCAATGATAGATGTAAAAAGCTTTTTAAAAACATCCCATGCTTCAATAACATTGTCTGACAGAATCAATAACATTGTCTGACAGAACTTTTAACATGTGTTAGAGTATCATGAAAAAAGGGAAAGAAATCGGTAGAACTCTTCAGCAATTTGGAAATCAAAGCAAATTAATTAAACTTATACTAAAGTATGCTTATATACACATAGTTGCAGCGATATTTTTCATTAATCATCACTATTAGATAAGGTAGATTTATGCCCTCATTTTAAAGCTTCATTATTAAGTTATAAATCAAATGTGTTGTCTATCTATGTACATTCATAACATTTCTTATGACATTGTAAATTACTGATTGTTATAATAATAACTCCCGGTATTGGTTTTCGCAACGTGTTCCTACGGCAACGTATCTTTTTACACTCTTGATAAGATGCAAAATGAAAAAAAAAATATGTTAATGTGTTCCATCTCAGTATTCATATAAATTACTTACACGATTTTGTGTGATTAAGTAATATAATTAACTTATATAACTTGAAGCATATATTCGTTTTTATTTAAAACAACAGTAAAACATAGACGACTCACAGTTATTATTTTAATAAAATAAATAAATAAAAAAAACTTATTAAAACACCATAGAGCATAACATTCGAGGATATCCTTTTACCTTTTTAAAAATATTCTAAAAGAGATCGCTTGGTGTATTAAACTTTCAAACATTTTTATGTTTGGTGATACTTTTGTAAACATGGCATGTAAGTAATTGTTGTTAGTTTCTAGTGGTTTTGGTGTATTTGTCATCCAGGTCATTTTTACAACGATGTAGAAAATGTAGCTTGCTTTCTGAAAACTTTACTATGCATATGCTGCTGAGAATTAAATACGACAAGACAAGCACTCTTCTAAAACGTTCTTCGGGGAATCATAAACAACACAGATACACAGAATCTCCTCCGGTGTTCAAACTAAAATATAATATATTCAGTTAGTGCATAATGCATTCAGCACGTGAAAACCACTATGTAACTATCAGCATAGTTTCGAGTAACATCCAGTTGCAATTTTAGATGTGCCGCTTTTTTTAACTTATTTATTTTACGTCGATTGGGAAACAAGTTCTTACAACCCTCTCGACGGTTCCTGGGTTGGACCAGTACTTTGCGCCCGGGGAAGGTCGTGAAGAACTCTTGCCCCCAACGGGGTTTGAACCCACAACCTTCGGATCACCAATCCTACCACTCCTCTGCAGGTCCAATTTCTTCTATATGTAGTGATTTCACGGAATATCAACAAAGCACCATATTATTATCATCATCAACTGACAGCTGTCAACCTGGCGTAAAATCTATTTCATACGTTACTTATCTTTTCGCTCGGATCTGTTATATTCATAGTCATTGTATATAGATATTGTTTTTAAGATTAAACGATTCAAACAATGGGGAGCTATAAAAGAAGATTTACACAATCACTTGTATCACTCATTAATAAAAAAATAATTATTTTCGTTTCTGGAAAATGGGAGAAAGCTTAGTATTACAAAGTAAACATTTTCATTCAAAGGAATTTAGGATTACAATGTAAAGTGTAAGATATATCTTAAAAACACGTATTCATTATTGAAAATAATGACATGTATTTAGATAATTTGATTTGTGAATGCAATTTTAAAGTGAATAATTAACAATATATCAAATATATAAACCGCACTTGTTTGTCATAAAGCAAAGGGATAAACGTATCTCTCGCTATTCAATAATGTGTGCTTTTATATTAACACTACTTTATGCAATAAATAACATATTGGAAGAAATACTGTAGTGAAAAATGACTCCATAAATTACACAGATTGTTCTATGAAAAAAGACCACCTAGTAACACAAAACAACAAATATAAAAATATGACTCTATATTATCTTATGACTCTGCCTATTTTGAAGGCTTTGTGTTAATACTAAGTCTTTATATTTAAATCTATTCTATGTTTAATAATTTACAGGTAAAACCAAATGTTTACGAATTATGTTCATTGCGTGTATGTCTCTTTGTGTGTGTGCGTGTATGTGTGTGTATTTAAACCAAATACATGTCCAGATCATTATATAGGTAATTAGTTATTACAATACTTTTTGTTTATCATAACCTTCGCAAATCCTTTCTCTCTTTGACATTCTTAATATTATTTTTCTGACATTTTGCTTGGGTTCATTATCTAATTATTCCAGTGGCACGTTATCTTAAGAACGAGCTGTATATGTATTTTAATTTGTCCACCCATCGATGTCACATTTAGGAATAAATGAGTTTGTAAGTGAAAGAGCACATCTAGTCAGTTGGACATGTAGACCACCGGAAGAAAGGTTTAGGGTTAGGTATAAGAGTGGTAACCTAAGTTTAATTTTAAAATAAGAAGAAAACATAAAGTTGTCTTCAGTCCCTGCTTATTCTAAAATGTGAAAGAGAAAAATGAAAAAAGGAGATCGATAGAAAGACAAACAGAAAACAGACTAAAGTAACAACAGGTTAAGGTTCCGCCCTGTAACCTTATCTCCGGAAGCCTCGAAGACCACCGGAGAGAATTGCTCCTGAGGTAAGAGTGGCAGCTATGGGTCTACGCAATGTAAATATTTGTATTCAAATTGAAGTACATGCTTTTTAATAACACTGGGAAAACAGGTAGTCGATGGTTGACATTGTTTATTCAGACTATGAGAATTTCACATTGTCTTGATTGGGACATAATTCATTCACAATGGGTAAATGTGGGATCAACTATTCACTTCTAAAAACGGAAAGTGCATAATTGTGTTTAAATCCAAGAAACGTAATACATGCACTTTTGTTTCTGAGGTAGAATGTCTGAATGATGAAAAGTGAATTCAGAGACCATTTTTCGTTTTCCCGAAGGCCAGTTTTTATGTTTGGTTAAGATCAATTTATTTTGAAAATGGATTCATTTTTTTCAATATCAGTTATTCGATGTGCAGTCATTATGGACTTTTATCAAATTTCTCTATCGTATTAAAGATTTGGCCGAAAGCATACTTTTCATTTATCAAATGTAAGTCTTTGAATCAAATATGAGCATTATTATATATTTCTTATTGAGATATAGGCTGGCATGAAACTAATTCAGTGTCGTTAAATTAAATTCTGTATAATAAAAATATAAAACACATTATAGCGAAATCACTCATTGTTGTTTCTTTTTAATTGCCCTAGAATATCATTATCATTTGTTAATAGGGATAACCTTTATGTCATATGATTTAACACGAAGTTAAGTGATGTATTGTTTGTCATAGACCTCAACAATTCAATGACCTACACTAGCCTATTAACACTTCATAGGGCGAAAGAATATGTAACTGGTTTTTTACTATTAATAATTGGATTTAACTAATTTCAACAATGCAAACAAAAAAATAAAGTGATCGTTTTTACACCTTGTCAAAATATTGCTGACGATATTGGAGGGTTATCGGATTCCTTCACTCAAAAGAAAAAAAATACATTACAGATTTCAAAAGAAGCTGATATAAAGGAACTATTTTCAATATACGAGTTGTTCTTTCGATGGAAATAGAATTTATACGGTACCTATATACGTCATTCGGCCATTCCATCAATTGCGTGTATGTCGGTGTGCATGGAATTTTAAGATTCAAATATCACAGCAAACAGGCTGATTTTCATCTTGTTTAAATTTACACGCTTGAATAAAATGTAAATATAATGATTCAGTTACACATTTTGGTGGTTCACCGGTGTATAAACTTTATAATTTGGATGTTCAAAGTGGTCAATGAAGTCCTTTGGACGCCAGTCAATTTTAAACCTTCCCATTGTAGTTCATACCTCGATGAACCAGCAAACCGTGCTATTCAATCCTTTGATAAATATATACCCTTGCATTGCTTGACACGTGCATAAAGCTGGAGGTTCCGTGACCTCCTGTCTAACCTGCGAAGGCTTAGCGGCCCAAGCATCGGAAAAGTATATGGGACCTATAAAGGATTTTTTTTTTTTTTTTTAAATAAAACGATTAATTCTCGGGGGACATTTTTTGCATTAAGAATTGTGTTTAGCGACAAATGACTCCTTTACTTCTGTCTTATCTGTGGACCTTATAGGAGAAAGACTGGGAAGTATGTATCTCAATGTGTGTCAGCAGATGAATTAGTGTATATACAATTATCATTGTATATTAGATATTAGCATACAATATTTCTGCATGAGAGAGAGAGAGAGAGAGAGGGAGAAATTTTATATGTTGCTCTAGAGCGACACTTGCTTTAAATATGCAGTTTTTGGCAAAATTGAAATGAAATTTCAAGACTGAAAAATGAACACTTTTTAGATGAGTGTAAACATAGTTTGTTCAATAATAATACCCGGTAATAAAGATCTTAGTAGCCCTTAAATTGCTTACTTGAATGTCATCATTTTAGGTTAAACCATAAATAACTTAAGCTTTAACTCTTTTACCCCCAATATCAACCGGATTAAAGAAGAAAGAACTAGCCCTATCTACGGGAGAAATAGCGAATGTACTGGGAATGGACGGAATAGGGGTACCCATCCTTCGTTGACCTAAAGTGGGCACAAATCTGTTGATCGTTGTACAATTTTGTAAAAATGATATTCCTTCACGTGTATTGGGTGACTCTGAAGCAAGGGGACCCAAACCTTAGACTACACTTAACCGACTTGTGTCTTGAACTGACCTCAGCGGCCGAACCATACTGCCCGACTGTGATCCCATGGAGTTATGAATTCCTAGATTCACCACTTGAGGGTTTCATTTTATGAACAGATCAACTATGGAATAGCCTTGCGTGTAACACTAGGGATGACAATTGTATTCATCCGTTCATGGAATAATTAATTGATTGATCCATTTATTGTCTCTCAATAAGGTGATCATTGACGCAAAATAAAATAACGTTTTAATTACTGGTTACAGAGAAGAAGAATCATGATATCTCTTATTATTATTATTATCAATTACAATCTCAGGGAAAGAATGCAAGTCAGAATATCTTGAAATAAATTTGTGTTATTTCCCTTTAATATAAGCATAATCAAATTTATCATATGACAAAATTTCTGGTTTCGTAAAATCATCACGTATTTTTTATGCTGACATGTAACATACATGTATCACCATTTAATTATTCGCGCGTGTAGTCTCTACATAATGTGTTTTTTTTAAATGTATTTGATGCAACAACATTGTTCACTGTCCGTTCACCGTGATTTTGTTTTCCATTGTTATAAGCGTTGTTTATTTTTGTATTCTTCCCATTTCTCTATTTTATTGCTGTTGCTGATGTTTAAATCGGTGTGTGTGTGTTTAATTAAAAAAATCTCAAACAAATAAAAATAATTGAAATGAAACCAATTCTAGATCAAGCTTTATTACATAATCGGTTCTTTGACTACCTGAAAACCATATCCGCAATTGACCAAGAGACATCGCTCTGCCATCACGTTTCATAAAACAAAATCTGGTCGATGAACCTCCTTTTGTGCAAGAAAACGTTTGTTTAATAAACTCGGTCCCGAATATTTATCTTTTACCTTTAATGTGTTTTAGAGTAATAAGTAAGTAAAAACAAATATAGAAAAAAAAAATGAATATTGATAAAAATACGAAACAAATAAAAATTCCGCTAGCCAAAACAACAAAACCGCCATCACGTTCCTGTAGGATAAATAGTTTTGTTCTTTGTCGTTCAATCATGCACCCGTTATCTTGTGAACTCGGTTGTTAGTGTAGGCAATTTAGTTTTTAATGTGAGGAAGTCGTGTAGTTACATGCAGGTTGGTGGTTCTAGACAGGTATCAAAAGTCTCTTACACCTTACATTGAAGTCCGATATAAAAGTCAAGAATCAATGTAGATTTAAAGTTTAAAGTTCTTTTAAACACCGTATGCAAATATGTATAACCTCATCTAGCTCTGTTGTGACTGAAATAATAAACGTCCGATATAATTATGACGTCAATGGCAAGAAAAACACAGTCAGAAATGCAACATAGCTTTGATAGTACTTGATCTGACTTACCTTTCGTTTCACAAGGGCCAGTTTGGTCATACAACGAAAGCAGTAAATCTCAGAAATAGTACCCCATTTTTGATGCTAGATATTAGTAATAAAGCTGAATAAATTTCGTTGGTGCATTCAATTTTGTGTTCATTTTTTTTTATTGTTATTCTTTTTTTTCCCCGGGACCTGTACTTTTACATAAAATGAACAGTTTTAAATTAATACTGTTGGAAAACGCATTAAGTAATGAAATCATATATAAATACAGTCAGAATTCCTCGCACATTGCAAAATGATACACCATTGAATATATATAAAATGTGGACGAAAACTACAGGTTTTGTGGTCAAATACACTCAGAACAACATGCACTGCTCACAATATGAAGACTTATTTATTAATTGCTGGCAAGTTAAAATAATATAGCATTTTTTGGGAGGACGAAAATACAAGCAGGTATTACAATACAGGTACTATCTGGTATGAACTATTTTGATGATAAAAAAGTATGTATTCAAAATTTCGGATGTATCATGTTACGGGCGTTATTACATTTACTTTCATAACATTATTAAATAAAAGCAATAACGTAAATGAAATTCCTGAATCGCATTAATTAATAGCTGAAAAAAATATCGGTATTGTATACAAATAACGTTGGTTAAGTCATAGTGATTTTGTGATACTAATTGATCAGGTAACAGAACCAGCATAAGTGAATGCATGTCAACAAAAAGAGGGCTTATCGTTATCTAAATAAACTATTTGATCTTGATGAGTTTCAGTATCAAAGGCTACGTGTTATTGTTTCCTGTAACTTAACTGAAGTTACATTTGTTTCGGACTATACTGCGACCATTTTTATTATATCATATTTCGCAATCCATTTAAGCTAATAAAGAGCGTTCCGGATAATAACATTTTTTTTAAATAGCAGATTAATTGTGAGACTCTTCAGGGAATCAAACCGAGAAAATGAGTAAACGGAGAAGATAAATCATCTTTTGTTTTACGTAGTGTTATTTCGCTGCTGACAATAGAAATACCACAGCCCTTTTAGTTCTGAGAAATTACATAAAATGTCATGGTAACATGTCATTAAATTACATTTTGATTAATTATGGAACGGAAATGCTGAAACAAATGATAAGAAAACAACATTTTTTAAGCTTGAAAATCTATTACAAAAAATGAACATTAATTGTATATAAACATACAATAACAATGCCAACTAGAGATAAGTTAGTAATTCAGTTAACTGTTTGTTACAATGACAATATACAGAGAATACTATAAATAGAAAACACTAGGCTCGATGGGCCTACCTGCCACCTCTAAAATTGAACGTTATTACAGACTACAATAAATATTACTACATTCAATACTTAACACGGTATAATGACAAACTTTAAATAAATACAATAATCATAATATGCATTTTCGTGACTCATATGCCAAATAGAAAATATCACCGATTTCCTAGTATAATTAGTTAATTGTATATGGCGTTTCTCACCTGAAGGTTTGCTTTGCTTGCTTATCGGATAAAATTCTGAAGCTTAGGAGGTAAAAAACATAGTTGATTGTTTTTCGTTTAGCGCCATAATATGCGTGCCACGTTTGAGAACAACAGAAGAAAAATATGATAAATTCATAACCATATATGTAACTATATTTGGCATTCTCATTATTTTGTCTTATCACCAGTGATAAACTTTGTCAGTGTTATATAGAACTATATGGATAACAATTTAATTTGAAGAGCCGAAATATTCTTGTAAAATTTCGAATTCATTTCATGTCATATTTAATATTCAAAGTATTTTGTATATATATATATATATATATATATATATATATATATATATATATAATATCATCCTGTTTCAATTCTTAATTTATGTGAAGATAATCTCAATTATGCTAAAACTGTTCTAAATTTACTTGATAAAATATCCAAATATTGTTCAGCTCCAAAAGACTTTTTTGAAACATTTATAAGTGCATAATGTATTAAAATTTACCATAGTTTTTATACCAGTTCTGTCTAAATACATCTATCATTCTAGATTTAAATGAAATATGGAAATTCTTAAGTTCTATATTGTATGGAATACTCCAAACATGTGAGAATCCATAACTATCTAACAAAAATTTAACATTAAATGCCCAATTCTTTTTACTGTTATTTGCTGACTCTGAAAGACTTCTATACAAAGTGGTAATAAGAATATTTTTGAAGATAATACCTTACACCAATTTTTTTTATACGTGTATATCTATTAATAAATAAAGGGTATCTACCAAATTCACCATAAACTCCCATGTTACTTGTTGACGTCTTTACGTTTAGTATCATTTTACAAAATTTAAGATGAACACGCTCTATTGTTTAAGATTTACCAAATCCCCATATTTCGCTACTGAAGTTCAGAAAAGCACCAACAAAAACATCGAAAAGTTGACATTTAACACTTGTTTTTAACTGATATTATTTCAAATTATTTAAAAGTACATTTAATGCCTTTAGACCTTTACCCGCTAGCGTTTCCTGATTTAATACAAACGTTCCATTGTAACTGAAAACAGTTCCCAAATAATTAAAATTATTTACTACTTCTATTACATACCCATCATATAACCATTTCTCATTAGGTAAAATAGAACCACGATTTCTGAACACCATAACCTTAGTTTTATCAACATTAACTTTTAATCCCCATTTATCACAATATTCTTTTAAAAGACCTAACCTACACTGCAATTCCTCTGGGCTTTCAGCCAACACAACCATATCATCCACAAATAAAAGTAATATAACTGTTACATCATCAATCTTTAAAGGACAAGTAGTATCATTCTGCAAAAATAATTCAAGATCTTAAATGAAAAGACGAATAATATCGGCGAAATGACCTCGTCTTGTTTAAGGCCGATAGAACAATCAAAATATTCTGAAGAAGAATTACACCCTTTAACACATGACTTTACTTGAGCATACATATCTTTAAATATTCTTAACATTTTACCATCAACACCTAGTTTATACAATTTAAGACAACGCACTATATACACTACCAAAAGCACGTTTTAAGTCTACAAATGAACAATACATTTTTTTTCTTTTCATTTAAATGTTTTTCACTTAATGCATTTAAAACAAACATAGCATCTACAGTAGAACGACCCTTGCGAAATCCAAACTGTGCATCACTTAATATATTATTACTTTCGGTCCAATCATTAAGTCTATTATTCAAAACCCCAGTAAAAATTTCGAAAGACAGCTGACAAGTGTTATACCTCTGTAGTTATTGACATCATAAGGGTCATTTTTTTTTAAACACAGGGACAATAATTCCTCTAGACCACTGTTCTGGAAAATGACCTGAACTCAGAATAGCATTGAATAAATCCACTAAAAAATAGGAAAGCCTTACAATCTCCTAATAATCATATACACATTGCGTGTGTATACATGACTGCTGTAAAAAGCATACTTAAGCGTGGAAGACGTACATAGCGATAATTGTTTGTTGTGGCCACGTCGTGTGTTGGTATAATGGCGTCAAGAAGTATGTTGGATTATTTTGAAACCCCAGTTCCATGTCCTAATGGGACTCTCTCTGACAAATTGCGTCATGTGCCGTTGTACGGAATTTGTTTTGAAAAAAAAATACATTATGAAATATTACATATAAATACATGTATTCGTATTTCTATGAATAATAACAGGCGAAGAGGATATTAAGCTATCGTTAGCTTTATTATTATTAGTAGTAGTATTATCTTTTATAATTATATGGAATAGTTGCATGAATTTGAAAAATATATGACACGTAAACACGCATATACATAAACACAAAAGTAAATTACAAACAACGTGGAATGACATTTTGTTATATCATTATGTCCCCCTATATGTATCAAAGCTATTAACTTGAAACTTCACAGGTGAATAGATCTCATAGATAGATGCACAAAAACATAACTCTGCAAATAATATTTTTTGGAGTAATTGCCCTTTGTTAAAATTCATACTTAATAATTATCCGGAGCATTACTAAAAAAGTATCATAACTATGAGTCTGAACATTTACAGGTGTTGTTGTTGTTTTTGTATTGGGGTTTACCGTCGCTGCGATAGTATGTCAATCATATAGCGACGTCCAGCTAATTACAGGTGGAGGAAGATCCCGAGTACACGGTACCCGGGTAGAACCACCGACCTACCGCAAGCCAGCTGGAAGGCTTCCTTACATGAAAAATCCATATTCCCTACCGGGATTCGAACCCACAGCGGTGAGGGATGAGAGATTTGTAGTCCACGACTGTAACCGCTCGGCCACGGCGGCCCCCTATTTACAGGTGGATAAATCTCATGGAGGAAAAGTATCATGCACAAGAACCGTAACTCTGAGCATAACAATTTGGAGTTATTATCCTTTGTAGAATTTCAGACTTAGTTTTTGTCCGTAGCGTACCTCAAAATGAATCAAAGTTACTACCTTGAAACCTTACAGGTGACTTGACTTGACTATTTGAGTTTACCGTCGCCTCGACAGTATTTCAGTCATATAGCGACGTCCAGCTAATCACAGGTGGAGGAAGACCCCGAATGCACAGAGGCATCCGTGTAGAACCACCGACCTACCGCAAGCCAGCTGGAAGGCTTCCTCACATGAAAATCCGAATGACCCTGCCGGGATTCGAACCCACGCGGTGAGGGTTTGAGTGAGTGTTAAAGTCAGCGACTTTACCCTCTCGGCCACGGAGGCCCCTCACAGGTGGATAGATCTTATGGAAATAAATTGTCATGAACAAGTACCGTAACTCTGTGCGTCATACTTTTTGAGTTATTGCCCTTTATTAATTTTCAACTTAATTTTTGTCAGGATCATAATTCAAAAAGTATAAAAGCTATAAACTTGGAACTTCACAGGTGGATTGATCTCATATAGGAAAAGTGTCATGCATAAGTAACATCATAGTACTATCATATTTCTGTAGTTATTTGTTAATTTCATACTTATTTATTGTCGAGAGCATTACTCATGCACTATGAGACCTATAACTTTAAAACGTCATAGGGGGATAGACTACATGGAGGAAAAGTGCAATGCACAAGAATTTTTTTTGTCGAAAGAATTGCTCATGCTTTATGAGACATATAATTTTGAAACGTACTAGGTGGATGTACCTTTGAAAGGTGAATTGCAATGCACAAGAACCTTACTTCAGTTATTGCCCGTTGTTTAATTTTATATTTAGTCAAGTCTTGTCCTGAGCATAACTCATGCACTATGAGACATATAACTTTGAAACTTCATAGGTGGGTAGACGTTATTGTGCAGCACACAGGAGCATAATCCATTTCCATGGTTTTAAGTTGTAGTTTTCCCCTTGTTTATACAAATTCGTATTCTTAAGATAACTCCTGTTCGACTCATGCTATTGAAAATGAATTTCATTTATGAAAAGAAATCAACGAGAGAACGTGTCATGCACAGGGTTCATGATTCTGGCCTATTTTTGGAGTTATTCCCCCTTTTCACAAGATAACTCCTGTTCTACTTATGTTATTGAAACAGAATTTGATGAGAGGACTCTTTTGAATATGTCACTGTGTGCCTCAGCGTATGTGTGTAGTGGAAGGGGATCGGGGAGATATCAGAAACAAATCTCTAATTCATTCAGCATGATTAAAAGTGTAATTGTTTTGTCAGATAAAAATATAAAAAAGTTACATTTTCAAATTGATATACATATTAATATGTATTACGTGTCGCAAAATACTAAATAAAAGGAAAATGTTTACTCTTTTGTGTGATTTAATTCGTTACCGACATTTGGATGCTTTGTCTACTCAAAAAATTGTATTGCTACCTAAATAAAATAATCGACACGAGTCTGCATCCAAACGCATTATTCTGATTTCGGACCGACCAATAAGCTTCTAAGTTACAACTAAACTATACACATGTATCTTAAACGACTTGGAATACCGCTGAAAGGAATAGAATCCGCGATGTACCGACCTCTCACCGGTCTTTTAAACCTATATACCAGCACTCTCATACTATAAAAACTAATTAATTAACTTAAAAAAAGTGGATTAACATATAATAATAGGAAATCGATTACTAAGACAGTGAAAAATAGTCTCATTTTTAGCATATTTCTTCATTAAGAATCTCTCAAAAATAACCTTTGTATAAACGAAGAGGTTTTAAACATCACTAAGAGCCAAAATAAAGAATTGTTGTATAATTGTTTACAAGATGTGAATAACATGGTAAAATAGTTGGTATCATACTACATTAATGTTGTAAATTTTGCACAACAATACATAACTTCAGAAATTAAAGGTTCACGATAACTAATTGTTTGTACAAAGTTTTGAAAGTTTATGGCTTAAATTAAAATCTATGACCAGCGCGTGCATCAGTGTAATTAGACTTTTTCTAGTGCATCACAATTATTCTACTTCACATTTTTCGCCAATCTCTGGGATCCGCCGCATGGTGATATATAGAGAGTTTCTGATGACGTCAGAGTAAAACATGTTATCCACACACTTTATCAAAATCTCGTTGTTTGCGACCTTGATGCTTGGTCTTGGTTGATAAGGCCGTTTATGGGCTTACCTCTACAGAACGCGCCCATCTCCTCGATTATTTTTTTCCATTCTCTTTTAAAAAGAGAACCACATATGAAGTAAAAGAAGAAGTTAAAAGTAAAATTAAAATACATTAGGTTATAGGTAGATGTGTAAATTAGATAAAGAATTGCCGCTAATTGTTCATTGCTGAGGTCGGCGTAATTTATCCCTATAAAAAAGATGTAGAAAGGCATTGTCGTTGTGCCGAAGAATGCACTTAATAGGAAAAGCATCCTTGTCGCTGACCTTCGTCCCTCATTGTTAGCAGATACAGATGTTTGAGTTGCTGGCTCCACTTTGCGGTTTTGCTTAAATAGGACAACAGCAATAATGACGTTCCCGATAACAATGATACTGAATGGCAACATGTTGTAGACGATCAATGTTATTGGTGGAAACACTTTCTGGTAAAAATGCAAGTAACCTTCAGAATTTATTTTACATACCATTTGTTTATTTTGTGAATTTGTCGTGTTTGACGTTTCAGAATTTGCCTCTACAAATTCATATCCTAAAAGCAAATGTGCATTTGCAATTAATATTGTCCAAAGTGTTACCAGTGATGCAATTAGGGCGCTCTTCGGCGTGGCTCTTAGTCTCATGACATGTGGCATCTTCGTCAACAACACCCTTTCAATTGTCATGAGTACAAGAACCCATATCGAAAATGAAGTCGACGAATAAGAAAGCCATTCATGCATGATACAATTAAACGCAGACAAAGTTCTTAAGTTCACATTGACAGCATTAAGAAGCATATGTCTGGTGATAGTCGTGAAAATAAATATCATATCAGACACTGCTAAGAAAATAAGATAAATCGTGGTGGATTGTTGTCGCATTTTTTTCCTTGACAACACTGCAAGATTGATAATGTTACCAATGGTTCCAATCACAAAAAGCACAGGAGGCACGATTCGCCATATCCACAACGAAATGTTACAAGCCGTGAACTTTTCGACATCGCATCCCGCATACATAAGAGCTGCGAATTTGTTAGTCGCCATTTCCCCTTTTTTCACGTGAAGACAAAAAATAATTCACATCATTATTACTTTAAGTCACTGTATTATTCTCTCTTTTTTTCCTTCAAATTACTAATTATCATGCATGCACTTACCTAAGTAAAACATTTATTAAAAAGATAGTGATCTTAATTGTTATTTTTATGACTTTGGAATAGGTACAAGAAGGTACAACATATTCCCCTGTCATCTTATCTTTATTAGCCTACATACAAATCAGTGTGATTTTATTTCATACGAGGCAATTATTCTCTTACATATCGACGTCCATGCTTAAATATATCCAGCACGTGTTTTTGAATAAAACAATATTATCTTTAAACTCTTACAAAAATACCCATCGTTCATATTTTCTCTGTTCCATATGCATAGTCATGCTTTAAAATATATGTCTAATGTCGAAAAAGAGCCGGTCCTTCTGTTTCCAATGAAAAATGATTAGATTCTCCCTATTCATGGTTGCGCCGTACATGTTCATTTAAAACAAAGCGACTATCGGTTACTGAATACATGCTCGACATTTATATAGGAAACGCAAACCAATTTCGAAGCGGTCATATTTAAACGCTTCGGTATTCTAGGCTTCCATTATTTTCTCATTTCAGCGATAAATGAAAACATACTTTACGACGTAACGACATAAAGTATAATACATCAAAAAAACCAAAGACATTGTCTTTCTACATACTAATACATATATATTTCCCTTGGCATTAGAAAGATACACAAATCATTTCATTGAGATTACAAAAATGTTTTCAACCAGCGGTTTCCTGTAACGAGAAAGAAAGATTCTTCAGAAATGTATGATGTTCTTGTACTTTGCCTTCGACGTTTTCCCGTTGTTGTTTTTTTGTTCAGTTGTAAAGTACTTTTCATCAAATGATTTCCATACTGAAACATAAGCACCATGTTGGTTGATAAGTAAATGTTGTGTTGTACAATATGATTTTAATTAATATCATTATTTTATGCCAGACAAGCCGGTGATCATGTTAAAGTAGATTAGTTTAAATTCTTGATTTTACGTTGATTGGTTAATAAGTTCTTACAACCTATACTAATCCCTTTCGATGAATCCTGGATTGGACCAGTACTTGGCACCTGGTACGGTCACGAAAAGTACATGAACCCGACGGGATTCGACCCCATAACCTTGAGATCCGCAGTCGGAAACGTTACCACTGGACCACGGCGCCCAAGCAGAACAAAATGTATCTTCGGAAAGTTTTAAACTATTAGTTGCATTCACCTTATGACAACATAACAGTTTTATACAAGATCATAATTTTTATAGATGCATTTCTTTCAAGTATAAGTTTAAGGTTAACTGTCAACAAATTGGCTGATTTCTTTCTTTTATCTCTAGTACGACGTATGAAACCTGGTCACACAGCCAATATTCCAATAAACCAGAACCGTTCTTATTTAGATTGAGATGAAATAAAATTTTGTTTTAAATGCTATTTGCAGTTTAACGTATATGTAAATTTGTATGAAATTGTACAATGTTATTGTATTGTCGCTATATGGTCTATTTATATTCTTTTGTGCTTTAATCAGTGGGCATATTTGATAATAACAGCAAAAACAAGGTATACCTCATCTAGAAAAATATTTTAATGATGTAAACTATAACTAGTGTGAAACTAGATTGTGGTTCTCATGATATATTGTTGAAAACGAAGTGTAGTTTAATATCTGCTTTATATTACATGATGTGTACAAAAACTTTGGAAGGCTTTCTTTGTAATGTATTTCAGACGGATTTGCTATTATTATATATTTGCTATATTATTAATATTGCAAAAAAAAAATATTCCCATCACGAGTATTGTTACACAAAACAAAAATATAACAATAGATTGAGAAAAACATGAAAAAGTATTCCGAAAATAAGAAATGTTTGCAAAACAGTCATTAATATACTCAATCTGGTTTGAATCTTTTGGAATTAACGCTTAGCTATTTATATTTTAATTGCCATGAGACCCTTTTTTACCATAAACATTAGTTCTCTATGTGGTTCTCTTTTACTTATTTTATTTTGAAATTGATAATTCAATTTATTTTTTAAAATGTCTGTTTTGTTGTTTACGGTTTTTGTGTTGCCATGGATGTCATCCCTAAATATTGTAATGAATATTTTAATGCAATTATACACGTATTTCAAAAGGATTAATTGATTATATTTTTTCTTCCGATACAGGTGCCTATCATAAATTGTATCACCTTGATGGAAAATTTAATATACACTGTTTGTATCAGAGAGCGCGGTTGGGTTTGAGAACATCAGTTGATCCTTCTACCGACTTAGCGTTTCAACGCCGTAACGGTTGGTATTTCTCTATTTTAAGTAATGTCCTGTAATTTACATTTCCCTCATCTGGAGTCAGTTATTTTTTCATTTATGTGGGATTTCTCAAGTGACATTCTTGGTCCTTCCTTCTAAAGTCAAAGATATATATACTAAAGCTTTACATTACAATCATCATGGAAGGAAGAAAATTATGACATATCCGAAATATCAATTTATTTGACGATAAACTAAAAATAAACATCCCCAAAAACCTATTTAACACCAAAAGTAATTGTCACTCTATCTTATGTTAGTTTTTACATGTGAGTTTTGTAGACTTTATTTTACAAATTTTGCAGAAAAAGAAACGAATACAATTTCATATGTTTTGCTTAACAGTTTGACTTCTGCCTGGCCATTCGTCAAAACACCCTTTTATTTGTCATGAGTAGAAGTGTTGTAGCGGTAAATTATTCAACCGAATAATTTGCGCTGCAACTCTATATTTTTCTTTCATTCTTACTAGCTCTCTCCTTTTTAATTTTAAATTTTATGTCATTCGTATGTTTTAATCATTACATAGTTCCATTATAAACATTTAAGTTTCATTTATATTTCGCTAATTTTGAGTTTCTTGAATAAGTATAGTATCTATAGATGTAAAATTGTTTCATAACTTGGTTATCTGGCACGTGTCATGACTGATTAGTTTATTGCAATTTCAATGTCTGACACCTTGCAAGCGATTATAGTTGTGAGTTAACTGTCTGGGTCACACATTCCACTCGTATTCGTTATTGCAAAATCGTTTGACATGGATTGCTATTTCGATTTTCACGCATGTACATGTTTCTCGTATATTTCCACCTGTTGATATTTAAGCTTACTTGTTATCTTATCAATGTGGTAAAGATTTCATAGACAGTTGAAACAAATGTGACTCAGTTTTTAACAGTAATTCAGATTGGGAAGATCTCTGCTTCAGGTTAAAATCAATGCTATACAGCTGTACCCCCAAAAACAAGAAACAAGAAGAGAAACAGGTTTACAGTGCGCGCTATGTAATTCGACCATTTCCTACACCCACTATCTTAAAGTTACAACCATACAAATTTCATTTAGTGTTGAAAAATGAAAATAATATTTCAATACGTTTAAAACATACATTCGAACAGGAATCCAATGCACGTATTTCCCTGTATAACCTGTTTGAATGTATTAGCGGACGGACGTTGTTATGCAACACGAAAGCAGTAACACCAATAATAGGATAATGCTCAATGCTGGACTTAAGTACTGAATGAAAGTGTGTGGACTTGACTATTTGAGTTTACAGTCGCTTCGACAGTATTTCAGTCATATAGCGACGTCCAGCTAATTGCAGGTGGAGGAAGACCCCGAATGCACGGAGGCATCCGGGTAGAACCACCGACCTACCGCGAGCAAAGTGTGTGGAAACATGACAACTAGAAAATGAAGCTTTAAAGAAAAGGGGTCGGTTCATTCAGTTTTCTGTACAGGTTTACCATCAGAATGTTTTATGTGTGACTTGGCTATATTTTTCATGTTTTAAACAACTGTAGGTGGATACTCATACTTGACATAACGTAATGAAATAGATAATAAATCAAGACAGAATTTCTTCTCTTTGATTTTATACCGTTTGTTATGTTATGTATGCCCAGAATGTAGGCACAATGCAAAATGTCACAATGATTGGGCATGTCATTACCTCTTACAATATATGTATGATCTTGTGGACAAATTTATCATCTCGGTGAATATCATACATTGGAACAGGACTACAATGCCATTTTTTCCAGTACATCCAATTTTAATAGTAAATTAGTAAAGTGAGCTAGTACGTGGATATTCGGGATATAATAGCAGAGGTTTACATAATAATGCTGTATTACGTTTCACCTAGTCAAAATAATGATGTCAATTATTCCTGAATTAAATCGGTCGATTAATTAGCCATGGAATCACAATATTGGATGTATGCAATTAACGTTCGTGAAAGCATAGTACTTTTGTAGATCAAATTGACCAAGCAGCAATTCTGGCAATACAATACATGTCAAAAATACTGATCAAGAGGAGTAAGACCATATTTCAAAATTAATAATTTCGTCTTAATGAGTTTTATAACTAAGGGATACGTTATTCTGTTTCGTGTAACAATTTCTGTTTTATATCTATTATGATATTTCGTAATCTATGCCCCTGTTGATAATTACCTTATTACATTTTTTTTTTTCGGAACTCTCCAAAGAGATACACCGGGAAAATGAATTTCTGTCAGACTGTTCGAAGCTCTGTATTGTGCCTGATAACGGATCAAAAATGATTATAGTAAGGCTTATAAAACTAAATGCTGAAGAAAAATCATAAAAAAAAACAAATATCAAACTAGGCAATCTATAACAACTACAATCTCAAAGTCATTAATTCACAAAACTACGTAAGTAAAAGTTACATCGTTTATTATGGTAACACATGTTCTGTACAATGACAGCAGACATAAAATAATGTCTCGTAAAACACATACACATGTTATTAATGTTATTATTATATGAAAAAAAAGTATATGCAATACTGAAAACGGCATAAAGCAATGTTTGAATGTTTTATTACATCAAATAATATACATTGTATCAAAATAATGGGAAGCAATGTTAAAATATATAATGTGTTTTCGTAGATTATATACCTCGACAAAAATGGCCAAAAATTAAAAGTGTATGAAGTTTCTCAACTTAAGATTCGCACTGAACTTTTGCATACAGAAGAACTTCTCAAAACGGAAAATCATATAACAAATTTCCTCGCCATTTCGATTTTTGGCCCTTATACTTTCCTAATTTTGAGTAAAAATAAAGCATCTTATCCGAATGTGCTATTTCGATTTATTTTTCATTTTCGAACTACATCTTCCGTCCTGGGTTTGTCGTTTACACACATGTTCAATCTTTATTTTTTGCAGTTTCATAATTTTCGGAAGATAATTTCACAGTATTACGTGGATTTATCAGCGCGTGTCCAGTCGGATTTTGTTAACAATTGCTAGTTGATATTGACTGTAAATATGCTCATCATACTGACGTAATTGATGTGTTTCATTGAGCGTAATGTTAATCAGAAGTACTGCAAGATAGCAGAGACATAAATTCCTATTTCACAAAGGAATGAAAA
The DNA here is from genome assembly GCA_021229015.1 of Solen grandis. Taxonomy (NCBI): domain Eukaryota; kingdom Metazoa; phylum Mollusca; class Bivalvia; order Adapedonta; family Solenidae; genus Solen; species Solen grandis. The sequence goes on from CM037785.1 coordinate 67,127,629, forward strand.
CCTACGTACCAGCTAATGTTTCGTTTTGCGAGCAATATTACCTTCCCATTTTACAATGATAATAAAGGATACTAGGAGGACCGTGGCAACATTTTACTATATTTGATCTTCGTTTTTTGTTTTTTTTTGTCTTTCAACAAAAAATAAATAAAATAGAATTATACAAATATCATCGCATTTTATTTATCAGGAATGTCGAAATGATTTAGGGTTTGTAAATATCCAAGTAATCTTCAGGTTAGGTTAATAAAATAATGTCTCATTGTTTATTACAATAGTTTCTCTTTTTTACACTCTTGTATTCACAAAGTTAATTATATAATTTCACTAAGATATTGTATAACATAAACTAAATTGATATCGCCACTAACAACAGCAACAACAATAACAATAATAATAATAAGCTGTATTGCATTGATATACAATGTAAACATTTAAAGCAATCAAACATACATGTTGTATGGTGGAAATTATTTATACATATTTAAAGCAACTAGGAATGTTTTAAAAAGAAATGATAAGAACGAAGAAGGTTATAATTTTCTAAGTCTTAGTACACACAAAGGTACAATTTTAGACACTATTTTAAATTGTACAAATATGAATATACTATATGAAATAGCACTTATAAATAAAAATCATAAATAACTTTTGGCGATCATAATACTTCATTTTTTTTATTTCATTTGCATTATTTTTTATATCTATTTCTATTTTACTTCATAAGTATTTGTTTTATGTTTTTGAAAAGTGCACGGCACAGTGCTATGTATATGAAATGCTTACAGCTAGTAAATGCAACTGATGTCGGCGTTATTTACCGCTATAAAAAGGCAAGGAAAGGCACTGGCGTTTTGCAGAAGAAAGAATTTAATAGGAAAGCATCTTTGTCGCGGACCTTCGTCCCCCATTATTAGAAGATACAGATGTTTGAGCTGCATGCTTCACTTTTCGATTCTGTTTGAATATGGCCTCAGCAATAAATGATATTCCCAATAACAATGATTGTTAATTGCAACATATTGTAGGCGTTCATCGTGGAAAAACCTTTTGATAAAAATGAAAGTAAACTTCAGAAGTTATTTTACATAACATTTGTTTATCTTGCGAAATTGCCAAATTTGATTATTCAGAATTTGCCTAAACAAATGTGGAATATAGCAATATAGTACAAAATGTCAACAGTAATGCAATTAGGGTATTCTTCGGCGTGGCTCTTAATCCCATGTGGCATCTTCGTCAAAAGCATCTTTTCAAATGCCATGAGTACAAAAATATATTAAGAAAAGGTACCCATCGAGAAAAAAAGTCACTCGTGCAGGATACGTGTATATCTAGTACAGACATTTCGAAGCAATTATGCATATATATTCAGATCGTATCAAATGATACTGTACTCTAGGCAACTAAATCTATTTTCATATTACCGATTGCAGGAAGTATGTATTACGATGTAGTGAAAGAAAGATAAATGCACAAATAAAAGATCGAATGCAGTTCTTTTCTAGATAATTGATACAAAATACATATATGAATATATATCGCCCTAAAAATGTTCACGAATACAAAAACACGTTTGGTCGGCAGAGATCTGACCGATAGAATCTCGCCACTTTCTCCTGTGTAAAACTATAGAAAAACTGAAGCCACAATATCAATGTTGAATTGTATGGACAGATACTGATGTAAGAAACAAATATACCTAAAATGAACACTTGTGCTGACTTGAAATCCATTGTTTTGAGAAGATTGTGTGACTATAAATTGAAAACGAAACTATATCAGCAATGTCACCGAGACGCTCAATAGTAACTGTAGAGAATCAGCGGTTTAAACGTAGCTGATCATCGGTCAAGGTCGATTCGGGTGAACTTTTAAAAAGTCAGAAGAAAGGCTGCATAAGATAAAAAGTAAAGTAACAAGTAATCATTTTAGGTTTATTTTTTCTACAGGAGAGGTAAAATATGACCGGTAAATATTTAAACTAACAACACACCATGCTTAAAGCTATACATGTACAAGTAATGGTTAAACGACTTAATGATACCACTTGCAGGAAGAGAATCCGTGATGTGCCGGTCCTGTCATTAGTCTTTTCTACCTATATATCAACACCCTCACACAATTTATAAGTAAATCAAAGCTAAACACTTAGACACAATTAAATGAAATGGATTACTATATGACGAAGATGAATTAAAACATCGATTTATATCCAAATGTAAATTAGACCATATTTATGGCTATCTGGTGACGATGACCTACTTATTTGGTATAGATAACGAGGGGTTTGAAACAACAACAACAAAGACACCAACCTTAATATAGAACATCATTTATAATACGTGTGGATGTTCGAGGAGCTTTAAATTTCCTGCTTGATAACATTTTCATAAAATGTAGTTATTCGCTTTTTAGACAAGTAATTGGTTTTTTTTCCACTGGAACCACCTGTGTACCATTAAATGCAGATGTTTTATATTGTTTTGATTTTATTTTATTTTTGATTTATGTTACCACTTTCATGTTCTAACTTCTATCCAGGTTCATATTATAGACTGTTTCAATTTGACTTCACGCTATCTTGGCGAAAGCCTTATTCCCGACTACCCTTTCTTATTTGATTTACCCACCAGAACCTACCTTGATTAAATAGAAAATAAATGAAATATAAAAGCAGAATATTTGGATGAAAAATCACCATATTCTACAAAACAAAATGATCAGTGACGATTTCAACTTCAATATTGTTCCTTATCCGTACCTCGACAGTGATTAACCTCGTGCAACATCCTGTTGTATCTATATAACACAGCTTTTCTGAATAAGTACAAGAGTTGTAGGCTGCAAGGCCAGATATATATATATATACCCGAAAATAAGCACAACAAGGCTTTAGATTTCAAAAGTTAAGGGATGTATTTTCAAAATTTGTTCACCGAAATTATTTTATTTCATTCAAATACAAAAGAAATATGAAAACACTTATGAAACAAAGAATTAGCCGTTCTGCATTTTAAGTTCTTTTGAGATGAATGCTCAGCTTCTTTTGGGACATTAACGTTTTAACATAACAATTTATTTACCAATAGGGACTCTTTTACAGATGGCTAAATTTATTTTGAAACTTTGAAACTTGGATTTATTGAATATATATTTTTTAATTACAATATTGGTGTCTATTACTAGTTGTTTCACTTCGATGGAATATCTTTACAATCTTCGCATCAGAAAAGTACCCTCAGGTCATGCCCTTTTGTAATATGGATTAATCACTCCAGTTTACCTTTCTGCCGACGAACCGATACTTTTTGATAAGCCAATTAAAGAAATAAATACTTAAGTTTTACATTATGATCACCATGTATGCAATGAAATCAAAATAGCAATTTAATTGACGATGAAAAAGATGAAATAAAAACAATAACTGAAAATGTGTATCAACGGAACGCTTTTCATTGATAGTTTTCCTATGTAATTCATGTAGAATTTACTTTATACCATTTTTGCAGAATATATGAATAAAATTTCATACGTTTCTTGAAAGTTTTGACAGAAATTTATTTCACATAACCAAAAATTATTTGTGCGTTTTTAGAATAAAAAAAATAAAGGATCAATTTGGCATGGCCAGTAGGAGGTAAAACTAAACATTACCTTTTTCGACTTCTAATGAATGCTACATTTAACAACGAAATAAAAAAGGAGGAAAAAAATGACCGTATGTTACTATATTTGTCTCTCGTATAGGTTTTGTCCTTTTGAAAAGTGACAACATAGAATTACATAATTATTGTGTAGTTTCCAGTTCAATTATCATAAAAGGTGAAATTCTTTTGTAATACATCCGAATATTTTAGATAAGGTTAATATAATAGCGTCGTTTCGTGTGTCACAATGTTTGCTTTTTATACAAATGTATAAACATAAATGGCCACATATTCTAATTTAGATTTGGTACATGTATACTAAAAAATCATCGTCACTAACAACAATATCAACAACAATAAACTTTTTTGCATTTAACACGCACAATATATATTCATGGCGATGAAAATTATTTGTGTTCAAGTGGCAATATTTACAGAGAAATTAAGCAACTATGAATGTCTTAAAGGAATTTTTCCATATATTTATTATTTTGCCCTTTGAACAATAACATTGAAAAAGTATGTAGTACACTACATTTTATAAAGAATCGAGTTCATGTATAAAAAAGACGATTTTTTGTTTAACCGACGAATGAATATAAGATAAGTATAATGCAACATTATCTTATTGTATGTAACAATGTCTGTTTTTTTTTTTTTTTTTTGCTCTTGATGCATTTATGAACAAAATTGTCCATATATTTACTTTCAGATATGATAAAATATAAAAGAATTATACTTAACTAGCATCGATATAAGCAGCACCATCTCCAACAATTAAGCTACATTTGGTTAGGTGAAAATGATTAACAGAGAAATGAAGCCACTAGTGTGAGTTTAAACAGGAATGATAATAAGGGAATTTACGAACATGGAAAAGAAAAAGAAAATAGATAATATTCTAAAATGTTACATATATGAATTTTACTTTATGAAATATTATTTACGAAAAATATCTTATCAACCCAGTTTTATTTTGTTTTCGTACTAATCATGTTATTTATGTCTGTCATATGAAATTATTTCATGAATTTGAAAAATGTATGTCACTACGTGTTTGAAATGTATACAGTTAGTATAAACAATGTATAATAATGACTGTATTGGTTTATCATTCCCTAAGCGTGATTGTAATTTTAGTCGATTTGTCAAATTCAGGCTCTAAATAATCAGAGGTATATATATTTTCCATAAATGATTAAACCCATTAACATATTTCGTGAATTTCAAACAGCTTATTTAAGGGTAGATACAATTTGACTAACAAGTCTTTGACCTACGTATCATGCTCAAAGCTCATACAAGTAGGACAAGTTTGAACGACTTCGGAATTTCGCTGTTAGGAATCGAATCTATGATGTACCGTCCCGTTCACCGGTCTTTTTAACCATATATAAACACAATTGATCACACGACGAAGATGAACAGAAGAATCAATCTAATTTACATTTTATATAGAGATGCATATAAGTTTAATTTCAATGACTATCTTTAAACAATAACCTAACTCGGTATTTATTTGGTATAGATAATATGTTGCTGTAAGTAAAAACAAACCTTCTCAAAATATAGAGCAAAGATAAATATATAAACGCGATTTTGTTGTTCTTTCATTCTTTTCTTTGTCTTGGCAGAACAAAATATTTATAACAAACGATTGTGCTGTTGTTGTTTCCTTTGATTATCAGTAATTATAGTTTATGATAAAATATTCATTTCTAAGACTAGCACATACATCAATATTTATAGAAAATTTCAAAACGGATTACTTTGCCTATTTCCGGAACCCAGTGTATGATTTTCGGGAAGAATCTCTGTTGACGGCAGAGCGGAACAATTTGTCTGAACTGTCCATCAAACACTCGTCGTTTGCGACCTTAATGTTTGGCCTTGTTTGAAAACGCCGTTAATGGGCTTCTCTTTAAAGAACACTGTTAACTCTTGGATAATTTTTTGCCATTCCTTTTTAAAAAAAGATCCACTGATAAAGTAAAAGAAAAAATTAAAAGTATAATTAAAAAACATTAAGTTATAAGTAGATGTGTACAACAGATAAAAGTTTGCCGCTATTTGTTCATCGCTGATATCGGCGTACATTATAGTTTTAAAAAAGATGAAAAAAGGCACTGTCGTTGGGCAGAAGAAAGTACTTAAAAAGAAAAGCATCTTTGTCGCGGACCTTCGCCCCTCATTGTTAGATGATACATATGTTTCAGCTGCAGGCTTCACTTTTCGATTCTGTTTAAACATGGCAACAGCAATAATGATATTACCAATAACAATGATTGTTTATGGCAACATATTGTAGGCGGCCATCGTTATCGGTGGCAAAACCTTCTGATAAAGCTCCCTGTAATCTTCAGAATTTATTTTACATACAATTTGATTCTCTTGCGATTTTGTCGTATTTGATTTCTCAGAATTTGCCTCTACAAATTCATATCCTGCTAGCAAATGTGCATTTGCAAGCAATATAGTACAAAGTGTTACCAGTAATGCAATTAAGGCGTTCTTTGGTGTGGCTCTTAGTCTCATGACATGTAGCGTCTTGGTCAACAGCAGCCTTTCAATTGTCATGAGAACAAGAAACCACACTGAAAAAGAGGCCGCCGAATAAGAAAGCCACTCATGCATGATACAGTTGAATGCAGAAAATGTTCTTGAGTTCACATTGAAAACATTTATAAGCACATGTCTGGTGATTGCCGTGAAAATAAATAACAGATCAGACACTGCTAAGAAAATAAGGTAAATCGAGGTGGATTGTTTTCGCATATTTTTCCCTGACAATACTGCAAGATTAATAATGTTACCAATGGTCCCAACAACAAAAAGCAAAAAAGGCACGATATGCCATATCCATAGCGATATTGTACAATCTGTGAACTTTTCAGCATCGCATCCCGCATACATAAGAGCTGCAACGTTGGAGGTCGACATTTGCTGTTATATTTTCATAAGAAAAGTAACTCACGATGTCATTGAATGATATTCTTGACCCTTTCTCTCCGCATCTACTTATTTATCATTTGTTTTTGTTCTTCTATTTTTTTCTCTTTTATTTTTAAGTGTTTTCCTTTTTGTTTTTGTAGATAGTGATAAATACATATGTATCGCGAAATTCTTTTTCACACAATTTAAATCTTAATCTGTATTTTCTGAACTAAGAAACGTGCTTATTGAACGTTTCACATATTTACTTGTCCATTTTATAACTTTGAAATAAGCACAGAAGTGTACAACACAAATTTCTATCATCTTGTCTCCAAAATTGTCCTTGGGTACTCAAAGCATTATGATTTTATTTCAAAAGCTATGTCGATGTCCGTGCTTTACATATCAAAGCATGATTTCAAATATAACTATTTATGCAAGGCTGTACCAAAATGCAAATCGTACGTTGTATTTTTTTCATTATTTTTAAAATCCGCTTCAAAACAGATGTTTTAAAAGTCCAGTCCTACTGTTTCCTCTGGATTAAATAGTTATGAAATTGCCATTCACGGTTATGATATACACAATATATAAAAAACAAATCAACTACCTGTCCCTGAAAAAAAAAGCTCGCTCTCTCTATATATATATAATATGTGTGACAGGAATATGAATCTAGAAGCAATACTACTTATAAAGATAGATCGAGTTTCAGTACTCTAGGGAACATATTTTCTTTTCAATTCACCGGTCGCAGGAAGTATCCTTTACGACATGATACATTAATAATTGACCAAAGGCAATGCTCTTATAAATTAAATATGACAAAAGAATATAAATAGACATCATAGATGTAGGACATATAAAATATAAGATGAATCAATGGGAAATACAAGAGTAGTTTAAGGATAGTTTACCTAACAGTCTTAATATATAGTGTAGTTTACAGTTAACTAGACATTGTACGTTTATAGAAGTAAAATAGTTTTGACCTATTTTGAGGTCAGCATGTTTCATATTGATGCCTACACCGTCCCTTGTATCGATAAATGGTATTTTCTATAAATATATCTTAAATATATCGTGTCATCCAGGAATTGCTGGATTGTTTATTTACGTACGATTGTAGGAAGAGCATAGGCATTTAAGCACTTTTCTTGTTACTATGAATACTTTGTCAAGAATAATGCTATTAAATGTAAATGTGAGATGTGTTGAGATAAGAAATTTGTTATAGGAATATTCTTATAAAAGCTAAATGCATATATATAAAAGCACAACAATTAACAGGGTTTCAAGCCCCGTATGTCATTTTGCGTAATTATCTTGGAAAAACTGATTAATTTATTATTTTATTTATAATACTTAACTGCTCATACTCTGCTTTGGTCAACTCACTCGATAAAATCATGCACCCTGGTCAGTAGAGAAAAAAAACGACTATGGCCGCATGCTGAACCAGCAAAAACACACTGGTGAATTTCTGCATGGTTGCATTGTTATAATGCAAAAAGCCCCCTGTAGCTCAGGACGTGACAATACAATCAGCCATCAATGCTCTTCCGGAAGATTTGCTATCACTGAATATATTGTCAATATTTTGCAACACAATATTCCTTCGCCGGAAAACATAAACGGTTTAGTGTTTCACTGACTAATAGTGCCACAAAAAATGAGCAGGAAATTGTTGTTTTCACGAAGTCGATGTGTATGGAAAATATGGGAAATAATTAAAAGCGCTTAAGACTTTAAGCTAGTTTAGATGAATAAGCTATATATCTATACCAAGTGTTTCAGGGTTGATCTCAAGAGAGACATGGACCATCAGCTGACAATCCAACCACACGTTTTAGTTGATTGTATTTCAGCCGAACTTCTCACTCTTTGTATCATAAAACCCCACGGACGGTCTCTCCGTGACATGGGTGTTTTGATTTAAAAAAGATTTTATTTATCGGGGTGAGGTAATTGGAGATTAGTTACATACCTTACCTTGGTAATAGTGAACCTGATGGACATATCATATGTTTCCCCTTCTATTCCAAAGTTAAGCAAATTTGTAATCATGCAAAATATGTGTGAACTGCCTTGTTTATTACTAACATTGGAGTATTTAATGCGAATCAATGTTTTTTTTCTTTTCTTTGCAGGAGAAGATCTTCAAGTATGTAATTTGGGTCGCTATTTTATAAATGGAAGGGATATCTTGTTCACATCTAAAATGGATGTTTCCATTGCAATATAAATGTAAAAAACCTAAATAAACTAATAAACATTCCTAACGGTTTTGGTTTGATTTAAACATCTAGGTAACACATTCCACTCATATTCGTTATTGCAGATTCACATTGCATGTACTGCTATGTCGATTTTTGAGGTGTGCATTTGGATGTCAACCACTCAACACTGCGGCTAACGCCAACAATCTAAATATTGCAACAGCAATGTCGAAAAGCAGCGATACTGAGCCAATAGAAATAAAAAACGCATATTGTTATCTCCTGTCAAAATCAATAGTATGACATGATTCGAAATTGTATAACAACATTCAGGAAATGAAACAAGCACTGTATGTTTTATTTCTCATATATTTCCACCTGGTGATATTTTAGCTTACTTGATGCTTAATTTATGTGTTTAAGATGTCATTATTCGCTGAAACACAAATTTTTAGTTTCTGTAAGTGATCCAGATAGGGAGACCATAGCTCCATGTCACAATCAATGTTATTCTTTTATACCTAAAACAATATGGAAATAATTTGACAATATGTGTAAAATATACATTAGAAAAGGAATCTAATGCACGTGAAACTACTTCTAAACTACTTAAATGTATTTGCGAATGTAGTCATGCACTACTAAGTGCTGAATAAAAGTGATTAGAAAAATGACATCTGGAATGATAGGCCTTAAAGACAAGCGGTATGAGCATTCAGTTTTGTGATAGGTATACCATCAGCATGTTTCAGATTGGACTTAGCTGTATATCATTTTGTTTTAAACAATTTTAAGCAGGTACACCTTATTGAGATTAAATCAGTTCGTTCACAGATGATCGGTAAAAATTAAATGCATAAAAAGTCTATTCTCCATTTTTAATGTTGGTGAAGACTGACTAATAAACTAGCTGTTTGAGGTCAC
>CM037785.1:67137455-67187455 GCA_021229015.1 Solen grandis
ATTGCGCGGGAAAACGCTATTTTCGTAAACGCCCATTTCGGGGAAATCAGTTAAATATGGAATACGGTTACTTAACACGTTCTGCAACATTACGTTTTCACCAGTTCCGGATAGCGAATTCGTAAGTTTAGCATGGAAGTGATAAGGCAAGCTCGCTGGACAACGTACTTTATGAATAATTTAAAACAAGCGTCCCTATCTTGATTAAACCATAAACAGTATATTTTAACACCATGCTCTCAAATGAAACATTTCGAAATCATGGACAAGAGGTGCGGTTGTGCCTATATAAAAGAAGAAAATCAGTCTGATCCCAATAATTGCTGGGTCATGATACTGATAAGTTGTTTTGCAAATGTTTACAGTTAAATTAAATGAGAGATTAATAACATGGATAAAGGAATATGGCATTCTTACTGATGCACAATTTGGGTTCAGAAATAGGTAAAGTATTGTAGGGCCGAATTTTATTTTACACTCTTGGATAAAAAGATAGTCAAACGAAAAAAAAAAATATATTGTTTTGTGAATCTTGAAAGGGCGTTCGATATTACAGACAGAGCTAGACTTTGTTATGAATTGATAAATTCAGGGGTTGGTGGTAATTTTTCATTCCTTCTGTGATCAATGTATGATGAAGGTAAGCTATGTATATGGGGTCATTTTCTGATTTTTTTCTAGTGTAATATGAATTTATTTCATGAAGAGAAACCTCTCCGATTTGATTTCGCCCTCTCTCTAAATGAAATTTATATGCACATGCAGCAAAATCTCTGAAATTAACATTGGTTAGATATGTTATATATTTGTTATTTCAATGTATATGCTGATAAATCGGTTATAGTCTCTGAAATTGAAGAGGTGTTACACGATTCTTTAGATAAATCAAAATCGTACCACCGGCATCTTACAGTAAATGTTCAAACGACAGAAATGGCGGTGTTAAAAAAGGTGGTGGATTACCGAAAATGTAACGGTATAGGTGTAGAAATAGTTAATTGTCTAGGGTGATTTTCACGTTCGGGAGCTCATTTGCACAAGCAAGTAGTATATTAGCTGGGGAAACTTTCGGGTCAATAAATGCCCTAAAATCAATTTTAAATAACAGCATTGTACCTGTTCAATTTGTTTAATTCTTTTGTGGTGTCAATATTAAAATTATTAAAAACTGGTCTTTAAGAGTTAGATATATTATCGAAGCAGGTTGTAATGATTTCTTAAACAAGATAAATAATTAACTTCCTTAACGTTAATCACGGTACAAGTATGTAATAAGTAGACCTACACTATATACTATATAAGTATCAATATTTAATTTAATAGGGTTTGTCAAAATTTAAATGCATTGTATATATATTTGTTTGCATAAATAATTAAATTCCTTTTTTGATTTTGAAATATATAATAATCATGACAGATACAAATAAAATTAAATTCGTCCTCAGTAACTCTAAAATCACATATAACACAGTATCTTTTACTACGCTGTATTGTTCTTTCATCCCGATCAGTCTCAATTCTAAGTTTATGAGAGGATAATCTTAATTTCATAAATACATTTCTATATATATATATATATATATTTTCTTTTTCTTTTAATGTCCATAATTGAAATGTTCTTGAATATGCAAATGATGACAGCTCAAAATTAAGATATATGTTGATAATTTAAAGAGAATGATGGTTATTCATATTGAACCTATATACAGATATCAAACAGTACATGGGGTCTGGTAACTGATAGATGTTCTTTTGACCCCCCCCACCCCCCACCAGTTTCTTTTTATTATTATTGTTTTTGGTCTGCTCTTTTTTATCCCACAAAGCCATAAATATGGATATGATACTTCTTTTTTTTTTTTTTTTTTTTTTTTTTTTTACTGCTTCTTTTCGTCCAGAATAGAGAGTATTTGTATAAATAGTAATGATAGGGTGCTGTTCCCACCCCCCACCCCCTTTTTTTCTCATAAGTACTGTTTATAACATGTTAAAATATTACCTTCACATGTTAGAAATATTTTGCTTATATGCTGTAATGCTGTATGGAAATAATTCTCTTTTTTATGTTTCTCTTTCCCGTTCATTTTCATCAAAAAGAGAGAAAGTTAGGAATATCAATGTGAGAATGGAAATCTTTCTCGAAATACTATGAACACATACTTACTATGTGTTGATCTGTTAACTTCTCTCTTTTTCTGGCCATTCTATCCAAAAGTGAAAACATTAGTTGTCAAGATTATATAGCTTTCTTTTTTCTTTTCATGTCCATAATTTAGGCCTATTATATGTTAAAAGACTATGTCCTTGAACATGTAAGTGATGACAGCTCAAACTCAAGATGTGTGTTGATAATTTAAAGGCAATGATGATCATTCATATTGGACCCCCCATTTTCGTATTTATTCTTATTGTTTTTGGTCCTTATAAAATGTCAAAGTACTCTCTCATACTATACGATACCTAAGTTAATATCTTTTTAACACAATGCTGTAAATGGACGAAACTTTTTCCCTGCATCTTATCTTCCAGAATAGGGAGTATTTGTATAAATATTGATGTGAGGGTTTTAGTTTCCTTTTTCCTCCTAAATTCTGCCTATGTTAAAATATTGCTTACACATGTTTTAAATTCTTTGCTTATATGCTGTATGGAGAGGATTCTCTTTTTTATTTTCCTCTTTCCCTTTCGTTTTCGTCGGAAGGAGAGAAAATTAGAAATATCATGTGAGAGTGGCTTATATGTTGTATGGAGATGATTCTCTCTTTTGTCTTCCTCTTTCCTTTTCGTTTTCGACGGAAAGAGAGAAAATCAGAAATATCAATGTGAGAGTGAATTCTTTTTTTTTCTCTCTCAATATAGAATATTAATAATTGTAAGGTATTGCAAAACATCAAACATATATGCATGTATTGACTCTTTTTGCAAAGAATTGAATCTTGGAAACCTTTGAAACGGTTACCTTTATTTTTTTTCTAGAAACAAAATGAAAGTGAATGATTTGTATATGTATATATGTGTGTGTGTGTATGTATATATATGTATGTGTATATGTATATGTGTATATGTGTATGTGTATGTATATATATATATATATATGTATATGTATGTATATATGTATGTGTGTATGTGTATATATATGTGTGTGTGTATATGTTTATGGGTATATATGTATGTGTATGTGTGTATATATATATGTATATATAGGCATTATATATATATATAAAAATTCCCCTAAATTATGTAAACATGTAATATATTAGTTGTATATGTAACTAATGAAGAAGTTGTATGGACAGTTAAGGTTTGTAAACTCTTTAATATATATTTTTCTCTTTTTTGTAAATTGCCCTTTTTTATGTTGAAAGAAAACAACAACAAAAAAACAACAACAACATTAAATTTATGTACATATTAGAAATGCGAAATGAATGGAAAAAAATGATCATGTATACATATACAAGTTGTAGTAGACCATATCTCTGAAGTTTATCTTCATCACTTCTTTCTGACAGTAATACATGGCCAATCCTTGTCCTGTAACCTGTATATATATTTAATCTGCACAAAACTCAAGTTGTTTTTTCTTTGCCTTTGTTTAAACATTATCTTTATTAAATCAAACTTTTTTTGCATTTGTTTTTTTTTCTAACAAATCTTCATTGTGTCATCTTAAAAAATATAAACTGAATGTATGTCTCTCTGAAAAACAATTTTGGGATAATAGGTAATGTAAAAATATTGTCATTAAATTGCCGGGGTCTGAACGGCACAAAAAAAGAGGATTGATGTGTTCATTTTTTTTAAAGAAAAGAATTATGATATATATTGCTTGCAAGACACACATTTTACAAGAGAACAAGAAAAGATGATATACGCTCAGTGGAATGGAAATTGTTATTTTATTTTTTCTTGTTCAAATGCAAGAGGCGTAGGTGTTTTATTTAATAAGAATACAGAAAACTGTATTCACAATAGTATAAATGATAATGATGGTAACTTTCTTGTATTGGATGTCACAATAAATTCACAACATTATACTTTAGTCTCCCTGTATGGACCAAATTTAGATAATCCAGCATTTTATGAAAAGGTGTTTCAGACAGTTGATGATATAGGTAATGAATCTTGTATTATGTGTGGTGACTTTAATTTAGTTCTTGATCCTTCTCTAGATTATTCAAACTACAAACATATAAATAACATCAAGGCTAGATCATTATTAATAGACAAAATCCATGAAAGGCAAATGTTAGACCCGTTCAGAGAAAACTATCCAGATAGAAAGAGATACACATGGAGACGAATACATCCTTTAAAACAAGCAAGACTTGATTTTTTTCTCTTAACTAACGACTTACTTCCCTTTGTTAAGAAAATTGATATTGAATCAAGTTACTTATCTGATCACTCAATAATTTCCCTCATCTTAAACCCATCAAATATATTACATGGTAAAGGTCTTTGGAAGCATAATAATGCACATTTGAATGATATTGACTATATAAATTTGATAAATGATACAATAAGGGAAACTAAATTACAATATTGTCTTCCTGTTTATGACTTTGAGAATATTAATCAAATACCAGATGAAGAATTACAATTTGTTATAAGTGATCAGCTTTTTTTAGAAGTTTTATTGATGGAAATACGTGGAAAATCCATATCTTATGGTTCATATAAAAAGAAAGTAAGTGCACATAAAGAATCAGAGCTCTTAAAAGAAATCAATGAAATTGAAAAGAATTTAACAGATCAAAATAAAAACAAATTATCAGAATTAAAACAAAATCTACAAAAGGTAAGAGAGGATTCATTAAAGGTAAATATTAAAAATAATTATATGGTAAATCATTAATTAAAAATTTTTTTAAAAAAAAAAGGTGAGGAAAATATTGAAAAAGAACTAAATGCTTTAAATAGTCCTGTCATACTGACAACTGAACAGTCTCAGAAACTTGAAGGATTAATTAGTCATGAAGAAGCTACAAAAACTTTGGCAGCAATGAAGAATGATAAAAGCCCTGGTTCTGATGGTTTCTCTAAAATTTTGTTTTAAAAGAATTGGTTATTTTGTTGTCAGGTCTATAAATGATGGTTATAGAACTGGGAAAATGTCTATAACTCAACGACAGGGTGTAATAACATGTATACCTAAAGAAAATAAATCAAGATTATTTTTAAAAAACTGGCGTCCAATAACATTACTGAATGTGATATATAAATAGCTTTAATCAAAATACGCTGATGAAAAAAATATTCCTGGACTTCTGTTATTAATAGACTTCGAAAAAGCTTTTGACTCAATATCATGGTTGTTTATTAATAGAACACTTAAAATTAATTTTGGGAAATCCATACAATCATGGATAAAACTGTTTTATAATGACATTGAATCTACTGTTATTCAAAATGGCTTTTTATCTGAATTTTTCCACATAGGCCGCGGCTGCAGACAAGGGGATCCCCTATCACCATATATCTTTATCCTCTGTGCTGAGATTCTAACTCAGATTATAAAGAGTAATAAGATTATAAAAGGTATTAATATAAATAACGAAATTTAATATCTTTTACTGCTTTAATTTTGGATGGTTCTAATGAGTCACTTCAAGAAACGTTAAGAGTACTAAATAAGTTTGCTTACATATCTGGTTTAAAAATTAATTATTCAAAAACAAAAGTTATATGGATTGGTTCTAAAAAATTTAGTTCAGAAGCAATAAAAACAAAATTCAAACTAGAGTGGGGCCAGACAGAATTTCAACTATTAGGAATAAAATTCCATGTTGACCTGCATAAGATGTGTAAAATTAAGTATGATTGTAGATTAGAAAAACTAGACAGATCTATTAAATCATGGAATAGGAGATTCTTAACCCCTATAGGTAAAATCACAGTTGTTAAAACAATACTACTACCAGCTTTTAACCATTTATTTATTTCACTACCTGACCCAGATGAAAATGTTTTAAAAGATGTTAATAAAAAGCTATTTAATTTCATCTGGCATGGGCCAGCAAAGATTAAAAGTTGTATACTAGTGAAAAATTACTTTGAAGGTGGTCTCAAGATGGTCAATCTAAAGTGCTTTATTCAAAGCCTTAAAGTAATGTGGATACAGAGGCTACTTTTTACAGATAAGAAATGGCAACAAATTGTAAAATTAACCCTAGATGTAAACTAATATATAAACAAGAAATATTGAAGACTTCTTATCTAGTCCACTTTTCTATAATGAGAATATTCAAATTGGTAAGAAAAGTGTTTTCTTTAAAATTCTCTATGATAAAGGGATTAGATACATAAATGATCTTGTTGATAAAGATGGAAAACTCTTTGATCATCAACAATTTGAAAATTGTACTGGTATTAAAATAAACGTTCTCCACTTCTTAAGCCTGATAAAAGCTGTAAATACTTTTAAGAAACATATATTAAAAACAAATGATATTTTATATAAATTGCCTAATCCTATTATACTGCCTAACCTTAAGATTTTGTTTGAAAGGAAATCAGGTTGTCAAAGAATGTACAATTTCCTAAATGTCAATAATGAAGTACCCACAAGCCAAGCAAAATGGAATTCACAATATTTTTTTGAAGAGGATGAGTGGAGAAAGATTTATTATCTACCTTTTGGTTTGTTTAAAGATACCAGTATACAATGGATGCAGGTGAGAATATTGCACAGAATAATACCAGTAAATGATTATCTGTATAAGTTAAAAATTAAGGATACTAATCTGTGTTCCTTCTGTAAAAAAGAACCTGAAACAATTGAACATCTGTTTTGGTTTTGTAACAAGACAGCTTTTTTTATTGAGCAAATTAAACAGATTATGTTGAATTGTCACATAGAAACAGAATTATGTTTAAAGTCTGTTTTGTTTGGATTCAATGACATTGAAATTGACATTTTAAACCTTCTTTTGAAACTTTTCATTTTTAAATCTAAATTATTAAATAGGCCTCTAAGTATTGTAAATTTTAAACTTCTGTTGTGTGATAAATATCAAATATATAAACATATACATGAATTCAATTCATCTGAACAAGGTGTACAGAAATTTGAAGCAAACTGGAATTTAATCAAAAAAATATTTAGCCAATAAAAGAAGACATAGCCAGAGGATAGAAGAAATGTTGAAGCTGAAAAAAAAATAAGAAATAAAAATCCTACATTCAGTTTCCTTTTTTTTTTTTTTTTTCTTCCATAAATAGCATATGGGTATATATAATATATATTATTTGCAATTAAAGATGTAGTTTTTTTGTTTTTTATTTTTTTTCTTGTTTTTTACCTGTAAACTTTAAACCTTTATTACTTTTGTAATAGCAATAAGTTAAAAAAAATCCTTTTTAGAGACTGTTGCTTTTATATAGATATATTGTACTCTAATAATCAAACTTAAAAATCAAAATCTTTTATCCCGAAAATGTTAGTCCTGTGTAGTTGTGAATTATCATAAAAAATGTTGCTTTGTTGCTCATATATGTGAAAATCATTGTTCTAATATCTTGAGGTATGTATTGATATATATGTCTGCATTTGTGAGGTGGTAAGTGGGATGGTTCCCCGACCTACTTCCACCAATTGACGGGGATAATAAAGGTTTAAAAAAAAAAAAAAAAAAAAAAAAATATATATATATATATATAGATGATACTTTATCAGGGTATTTTTCGTAAAAAAATGATAAGTTAATGCGTTTATAAATTGACGTACTGCTTTTACCAACTGAAAAGGCCAAACTGTGCTTAAATTGATCTGTAATACCTTGCTTAAATAAAGAAATAGGTATATGAAAATCTACACTACTAGGATAATCTTATACCTGTAAAAAGTCAGTCTTATTCAAAATATATCGAGCTAAAAAAAAACAATTTTGCGAATCTTCTTATAATCAATTAAAAAAACTATATAAAGGATGAAAAATTATATAATGTGTTGAAATGATCTTAGACCAATATTTTATAACGCGTACGTATCTATTGATATAAAGTAGAAACCTTCTAAACACCTCATACACAGACATATGCAGGTTGATTGTTTAACACAGAGAGGAGACTTACATACCTTCAGATGCACTCTTTCTTAGTTTTACTTTCAAAAGCCCGGCACCTAGCTCGCATAATTCAACATAGACTAAATAAATTCATCGAATAACTGACATACGGTGCTGGGTTTTAATCTGAACTTTTTAATATTAACAAACAATGTATTTAAGGCTGTCATGTCTTTCCCAGCAATAGATTCTTGGTTTGAAATAAAAGACACAGAATCATAAAACACAGTACATAAGTAATTTAAATTGTCAACCATTTAAATAATATATTGTTATAAATGAATTTTCATTATTTTAATGGACCCCCTTTTAAAAAGACATTAATCTTTTTCTTCTACGTTAACTTCTAGTCTCTAGTCCCCAGTTATAATGGTACACATTTAAAGGATACAAAATATGTTGTGGATTTTCTGGCGATTTATTCATGATAACCATATCATCAGCATAGAGCATGAAAATGAAGGTATATCATTAATATTTAAACCAAAGTTGGCGTCGTTTGTAAAAATAACTCAAGATCTTCAAAGAAAAGAGAAAATAATATACGTGACATGTCCTCCCTTGTTTCCAGCTGATTAATCATTCAAAATAATCTGAAAATGTATTGCACGCCTTTACTCTAGCTTTTACTTTAAAGTACGTATCATGCATCATTCTCAGTAACTTACCCCAAGCCCCTAGTTTATACATCTTTAACTATAACCCTTCCCGATATATGCTGTCAAAGGCTTGTTTTATATCAACAAATCTACATGTCATCTTCAGATAGAAATTTACTGACAATCGAATTTAAAAAAAAGCATTAACAGTTGATCTATTTTTTTTTCTTAAAACCGAATAGCGAGTCACTGATAATATTTTAACTTCTGTCCAGTTAACTAACCTTTTACTTAAAAACCCTGTTAATATCTTCGACAGACAGCTTACAAGAGTCACGCTTCTTCATTTTCTAACTTGACTTGGATCATTCTTTTGAAAATAGGAATTTAAGCTTTCCATCCACTGATAGGGGAAATATTATTCTAAAATAACATCGAAAATATCTACCAAATGTAATGATAAAATATCTGACACTTCAATCAAATATTCATCCTGTGGAACTGCTATATCTTTCTTTGGTTTTTTATTATCTTTTTAATTTGTAATTTTTAGGTGAGTGCAATTCCTAAAAAACACAATCGTCTGCACCAAAACTATATTACTGAAAGTAGCTTCCTCATCGTTAAATGTACGTCTTACACCCTCTCTCATACTAAAAAAAATAGAAAAAGAAAAAAAAAACTCATTTATACTAATACCACAATTTAGAGATTTGTTTTGTGTGTGTGAAAAATTGCTAAAAATACTTTGGCTTTTATACCTTAGTTGTATATTTGTTTTGTTTTCCGAAAATCAAATTGTCTGTTTTTCGTTCTTGTGAGCGATCAAGTCGAACATTTACTATTACAAAACATAACCACTTTTTCATAAGATTTATTATATTTACATCTATCAAGTGCTAATATATAAACTTCTTAAGATTCATAACACTCTTCAGCAAACCAGTCAGTCTTTTACATAAAGATTTCTTCTCTTTCGCTTTATTACAAATAACAGTACAGTTTTTTTTATAAAGGTCAGGATACACTGTGATTCATGCCATTATTTTTTCTTAACACATACTTATACATGCATCAATTCTACTATTAACTGATAAATTCTCTAACACGCCATTCAATTTTAGTAAAATTGATATAAGACCCCCCTTAAACGTTTATCAAAACGTTCTTAAGTTCATTATTCCATTTCAATAACGATTGCATATAACTCCTAGTTTAAGAATAATTACAGAACACAATACAAAATAAAGAGGAACATGATCTGACCATTCGCTGAATGGTTTTACTTCAACATTTACAACAAAAGTAAAGTCATTTTCTCTAAAACAGTTTCTTGTAATATTTGTCCATGTATTTTCTTAATCTTTATGAACATAGGACCATGATTTTTTTCTTCAAATCTGTCTCAGATCTGCTGACCCTTGCCTCTAGACCATAAAGAGCACCAAGGCGCCGATCAACATCGTTTAATTCATTGTCAGTTTATTTGAGATAATCTGTCACCGACCTTCAGACTCCATGTTTGTTTTCATGATGATGTATTAAACCTCGATATTATATTATAAATCCTAGTATGCATAAATCTATTTATTTGTTACAGACAGATAACAAATCAATCTTTGTTAAATTGGCAATATCATGTGTTAAGTCTTTTGAAAAAAAAAAAAGTTTTGAAAATGTATTCATCAAAAGCATGATCGAACATTCTTGCGCGTCTAGAACGAATTGTTTTATATCACGTTTTCCTAGTGTATCTATATTTTATGTCGTCTGAAAATGTGTGTCTGTGTGTGCCGCATATGTACGTTTTGAAATGTAAAAAAATGATAACGATGAGCAGCTTAAATCAAACAAAAACAATTATGTTCTGTTTATTATTAACATAATTGACTGTGTTTTACTATTTAAGATGTACCGTCTGTATGTATGTGTGAAATGGGCCGCCAATAATAATTGTTCACATCTTTATGTGATTAGCTATTGTCTTGAAAGGTTAAAATTACTTCACACATTGTCATTTATATCAATCACTTAATTCAATTTTGCCAGCAGGAGTCGGTCATGTGCATCCCTTTGACACCTCACCCAACTTAAACCTCCTCGAGGGATCAATTAAACTGTGGTTGTTTATTCGAATCAAGTCAAAAGTCAAGTCAAACACATTTATTTCTCTCAAATTCATGTACAACATGAACATATGGAGGTACAGTTAAGTAATACTAATGAGAGGTTCATTTTAGTTGATAATAAATCAGATACCATATTGTATAAGTCTACTTGTGTCTTAATCCACTTTTATCTAAACTTTTCAAGTCATGACAAAAACCTGAAATGGTAGGAGACTCACTGTTGCATAAATTAACATACATACATATACGATAATCATTAACACAAATAAACACACATACCTACATACCATATACAACAGACTTCAACAAAAGAGTGGATATTATCTCTTTACATAGATAAACATTAATGAAACCTACATTTAATGGTTAATTAGTTTTCACATGGTAGTTATATATCTATTTCAGTTTCGGGTTTAAACTAAATCATCTCATATCATAAGCTAAATGTTTATACTAATAAAATAAAAGTACACAAAAAGAAATGTCATTTAGTCATCATTGAAGACCACATATACACAAACATCTGGAGATATTAATCTTCATCTATAATATAGGAGGAGAGCATAAAAATAATATGGTAGTAAAAAGAATATATGATTTGCAAATAATACATTTTTGTACATTTCAAACTTGACATCAGAGATAAAGGTTATTTACTTTTTTATGTTAATTATTTTAAATCATTTTGTCTTAGACATATTATTGCTTTAGCCATCCTGCATAAATTTATAAACTCTTTATTGTTTTTTGTTTTCATTTATTTTTTCTAATTTATACACACTCGGGTTTCTACTGTAATATGGTTTAATAAAGATATTTCTTTCAAAAGCAAATGTTGGACATTCAAATAGATAATGACATTCATCTCCTTTACGATTGCTTGTTGAACATACTCTTTCATTTATTTGTATTCTATACCATGTACCCGTCTCTGTAGGTAATCTGTGGTTCCTAGTTCTGAATTTATCACATAAAAAAATAATGAAATTGGTAAAGAGTGTAGATAATTTTCGTATTTGAAATTTGTTTTAAATATTCTGTAAAATATACTACTATTAGAGTTTTCTACCACGGAGTACCATTCTGTTAATATATATGTCTTTAAATTTTTTCTTTACAGTTTCTTTTAGCCATTTATGATTTATGTTATTATGAGGGTTTTCCCAAATGTTGTTTAAACCACACTTCCTTAAAATCGATTTAACTGCAAAAAACCAAGGGTATTTTCCTTTTATGACATTTTCTGGTAATATTTTAACATTGTCATAAATGATAATATGTAATATAAAAGTCAGTTTATCATTATTATTATCGGTATCGAAAGAACATATCCTCGACCAATAAGAAATTATTCTCTCCTCAATTTCTACAGATATTGGCAGAACTCCTGTCTCACCATAGATCATAAAGTTTGGAGTGGATGATTTCAGTTTAAGAATGTGTTTTAAAAAATTCAACTGTACTTTTTCAATAATTTCCAAATGACCATATCCCCAGAGTTCACTCCCATATAATAAGGGGGCCTCCGTGGCCAAGAGGGTAAAGTCGCTGACTTTAACACTCACACAGCCCCTCACCGCGTGGGTTCGAATCCCGTCAGGGTCATTCGGATTTTCATGTGAGGAAGAATTCAAGCTGGCTTGCGGTAGGTCGGTGGTTCTACCCGGATGTATCCATGCATTCGGGGTCTTCCTCCACCTGTAATTAGCTGGACGTCGCTTTGTGAAATAATGTCGAGGCGACGGTAAACTCAAATAGTCAAGTCAAGTCAGTCCCATATAATAATATTGGTTTAAATGACTTGTTAAATAAATCTATTGCATATCAATAGGCAGTTTAAGCCCATTTGCGTTTCTTAAGAGACTAAAGGTTGCAATGGTTTCTTGTTGGACGATATGAGATTTATTTCTACTGAAAGAACCTGACCGACTGAAAATACCTCCCAAATATTTGTATTCTTTAACAGTTTCTAGAATCTGGTCGTTTAAGTAGAATTGATGATTGTGGAACCTTCCTTTAGAAAACACAACTATTTTTGATTTATTTACATTTATAGTTAATTTCCATTTCTGGCAATATTCATGATAAGCATGTAACGAGTTCTGTAGATCTTCCACGGATTCGGCAAACATAATTGTATCGTCTGCATAGAGGAGAACGAAAAGCTTTTAATACCGAGTTAAAACATAATCTTGTGTGGGTACAGAAACACCATATATTGTAGTTTTACTGTCAAAATAGTTATGCAAATCATTTAAAAATAGAGAAAATAATATCGAGGAGAGATTTTCACCCTGCCGATATTTGAAGGGAAAAAATCAGAGTATTCTGATTCTCTATTAGAAAGTACACAATATTTTATATTATTATACATAGTTTTGATATTCTTTAAACATTTACCGTTTATATTACAGTTCCGAATTTTGACCCACAGACCTTGTCTCTTTACCGTATTAAATGCTTGTTTTAAATCAATAAATGCACAGTATAATTTCTTTTTATTGTGGTTAAGATTAGCAATAAGATGTTGTAAAATAAACATATTGTCTGTGGTAGAATATTCTTTTCTAAAGCCAGCTGGCAATCATTGATAATTTTGTTGTTTTCAACATAAGATGTTATTCTGTCATGCAAAACACTAGTAAATAGCTAACCTAGACAAATTAAAAGTGTTATTGGATGGTAGTTTCCAGGTTTAGTTTTATCTCCTTTATTCTTATAAATGGTGTTAATAATCCCTATTGTCCATGCATCCGGAATTAAACCAGAGTCATATATAACATTAAACAGTTTAACATAGATGTTACTCATAATATGAAAAGTACATTTTATGTGTTCATTTACAATTTTATCAATACCATTTGCTTTATGATTTTTAAGCCTTGAATCGCCTTTTCAATTTCGTTTAATGTTATAGGCATATTGATAGTTTCGTTATATTCGTCCTCATTATCATTATTTAAATTACTATTGTTATCATTAAACATATCTTTATTATAAATTACATTTTTAAAGAAATCAGCCTTGTATATTAGCCTCGACTACATTTACATTTTTATTGTTACTTATTTTCCAGTAGTCTCTGGGCTTCCCATTTTTTATAGCTTACGCATTTTTTAAACGTGTTTCTCTTTATCTTTTTTTATTAAATTTATTTAACGCATGTTTATATATTTTACTTTTTTCTTTTAATATTATTTTATGAATATCATTTCTATTTATTTTATATGCATATTTAGCTTTGTGAAAGTCTGATCTGGCCTTGCCGTTTGTTTTATTACCCTGATTGCCTAATACATGAATTGGTGTTTTCATAAATATACCAACCAAAAAATATACTTTCTTGGACCCCACCCACCCATTTCACCACAATTGCATACATTTATGGCAGCATAATTTAACAGATAATAAAGAAAATCAAAACGTGGTTTACCGTTATTATTAAACTTCATTATAAAAAGGGAATGCAAATTCCATAATAGATATATGATTTACATTTATACTTTAGTTGTTTACTGCGGTAAGAGTTCTTTGTGTGTATATCCGATCCTGTTTCCGTTCATGAAGATGGTGGTATATTTCGCACGGTGACAAAGGGAAGGATGTTAATGACGTCACACAAATATGTATGTAAACAAAGATTGCGACGTTCATAGTCAATTGATACCAGCATGAAATCAAAGCGCACAATGCGCTGAGAGATGGCGACAGATTAACATGATATAGCTATAATTCTAAACACAGCGTTTCTGAAGTTATTGAAGCTAAAGAGGCAATGGTAATATGACGCCAAAAACTCCACACGCTGTTACTACAAAGGTAGTTGAAATCGCTCTCTGTTACATAATTATCCGGAGTAAGGGTCATGAACCTTTCATTAATGAGTTGCATAGCCAAGTAGGTCATTCCCTTTCTTCAGTACTAATGAACCTGATGTATACATTATTTCTGTTGTTGAATGACAATGTATTTGACTATTTAAGACACTTGAATGTTTGCCTTTCTATTTCAAAGTTAAGAAATGCTCTAGGAAGAACCTAACTCGCCATCATGCAAAATTACGTGTGGACTGCTTTAGGTTAATTACATACCATGGAACGCTACATTTCCTTTTTACAGGAGAAGATCTTCGTGTATGTAAACTAGGTTGCTGTTCTGATTACGAAATGCCACGGATATTTTGTTCAAGCTTAAAATGGATGTGTCAAGTGCAAAATAATGGTAAAAGAAAACATGTTTACATACAAGAACACATTAGAAGCGGTTACGGTTATGATTTTAACGTCTGTGTAGCATATTCCACTCGTATTCGTTAATGCAGAATCCGCCCTAAGCGCGGAGAGGTAAACTTGCCGTGAAAAATATGTAAATCAGCAAGGTCAGCAAGGCCTGTTTTTGTTTTTCAGCAACATAAGACAACTGTCGCCGTCTAAAAACTTACTTTAATAAGATATTAATAAGATCTCCATACTTCTAGAATGTAAAATAAAGATAATTATGTCAAAATGATACATTATTCTAGGACTATTCAGTGACAAAGTTTGAAATTACCCAAGCGTATTCCTTTAATAAAAAAAAATGTGTGATATGGTGGGCAAATTCATACGTGCGCACACAGAATTAACAGGTAATTTGTTCACTATATGAACATGGGAGTAAATTATCGGATCGTGTTCAATTAACAATCTTGAATTCAAAGTGCTATTGTAGATCAAAGAGATCAAGCAACAATTCCGGCATAAAACTATATACGTCAAAAATACCGATTCAAGAGAGTACGACCATATTTCAAAATTAACTGCTTGATCTAAATGAGGTCTACTATCAAAAGCTAAGTTATTCTGTTTCGTG
The DNA here is from genome assembly GCA_021229015.1 of Solen grandis. NCBI lineage: Eukaryota > Metazoa > Mollusca > Bivalvia > Adapedonta > Solenidae > Solen > Solen grandis. The sequence continues at coordinate 67,153,104 of CM037785.1, forward strand.
TAACTTAATCTGTTATTGTTTATTTTATTTTTCAAACTATACTGCGACATCTATTTACCTGTTGTTTTTAGAATACCTCAGGGAGTTTCACCGGGAAATTAAAGAATAAAAAAGACATATGTTGTCTGACTATTCATATGAAATCTTTATTGTGCCTTATAATGAGCACAAGTGTGAATATATTATAATACGGGATATATATACTTAATCAAATGATAAAAGGTATTAAGCTAAAATGTCTATGACAAACAAAATCAAACGTCATTTATTCACAATACTTAATAACATGTGCATGTAACTTACAATATATTTATAGCAACACGGTATATATAAATCTTAATGTAACTATACAACACTTTACCGTTATCACAGAACATGAACAAAATATGGATACAGCCATTACTCAAAACGGTATAATGACATAGTTTTAACGGGTTTTATTACAATGACTAATATATCAAAAATTTAGAGAAAAAACTATGATTTAAAATTTGATACGCGTTTTCGTAGACTATTTGCTTTGACAATAAATGTGGCCGTTATCCTTATGTAATAAGCATTAAAAAGGAAATAATATAAGAATTACATATTGCAGCAACACGCATTTTATACTATGGCAGCATTCATAACTAAATGAACATATTCAAAACATAAAAATGTTATTGCAGAATAAGATATCAATAAATCGGTATAATGATATAGTTTTAATATTTATATCCTAACAATAGGCAATTTATAAAAGTTGTACTAAACAAGTTTTGAAGTTCAGTGTTTTATAGATTTATGATAATGTTTTCAGGTCCAAGACCTGCACATACTCGTACATAAATATTATAAGACCATTTGTATAGCTTTTTTATTCGCACAACTTCGTCGATATCCGGAATGCACCGTAAGATAATTAGAAAGAATCGACGATGATGGCAGAATATTATATGAATAATATATGAATATTTTGTCCGAACGGTCCATCAAATATTCTTTGTTTGAGTTGATGAGACTTGGCCTTGGTTGGTGACACCGTCGTATGGCCTACCTCTACAGAACGCGGATAACTCCTTTATAATTTGTTGCCATTCTTTTTTAAAAAGAGACCCACAGATAAAATAAATCAAGAAATTAAAAGTAAAATTAGAAAACATTAGGTTCATGGTAATGGTGTAAATAAGATAGATTGCTGTCCCTATTTGTTCATCACCGATGTTGATGTAATCTAGTGCTGTAAAAAAGATAACGAAAGGTAATGTCGTTATGCAAAAGAAAGAACTTAATAGGAGAAGCATCTTTGTCAGTGACCTTCTCCCCTCAGTGTTAGCAGATGCAGATGTTTGACCTGCAGGCTCAACTTTATGATTTTGTTTGAATAAGGCGACAGCAATAATGATGTTACCGATAACAATGAGTATTAATGGCAACATATGTCTGATCATCATCATAGGTGGAAACACCTTCTGATGAAAATACAAATAATCTTCAGAATTTATTTTACATATCATTTTTTTACCTTCCGAAGTTGTCGTGTTTGTTGTTTCAGAATGTGCCTCTACAAATTCATATCCTGTGAGCAAATGTGCATTTACAAGCAATACAGTACAAAGTGTTACCAGTGATGCAATTAGGGCATTCTTTGGCGTGGCTTTTAGCCTCATAACATGTGGCATCTTCGTCAACAGCACCCTTTCGAATGTCAGGAGTACAAGATTCCATATCGAAAATGAAGTCGCCGAGTGAGAAACCCAATCGTGAAGGGTACAGGTGAACGACGATACATGTTTTAAGTCCACATTGAAAACATTTATAATCATATGTCTGGTGGTTGCCGTGAAAGTAAATAACAGATCAGACATTGCTAAGGAAATAAGATAAATCGTGGTGGATTGTTTTCGCATTCTTTTCCTAGACAACACTACAAGGTTGATGATGTTTCCAATGGTCCCAACAACAATAAGCACAAACGGTACGATTCGCCATATCCACAGCGATATTGTACAAGCTGTGAACTTTTTAGCATCACACCCCCCGTTTAAAAGAGCTGCAAATTTTTGTCTCGACATTTTCTGTTGCACATTTATAAGTTAAATAATTCACTAAGTCGATACGTCCCTGTATGTACATACGTTCTTGTCATCTTGCCCTCTACGTTTAGTCTCTGAGTATTTAAACCCTTGTGATTTTATCTTATATGAGATGATTTCTCTCCGCTATGTCTACGTCAATACATATCAAGCAATGCCTTCGAATAGAACAATATTTCCTCAAGATAATACTTCATTATTGTTGAAATCCGCTTGGAATCATGTGTTTAATGGTCTGCAAAACCCAGTCTGTTTCCAGTGGATTAAATGATTAGAAATGATGTACATCTTTGTTTCAAACAAATCAACTATCGGTCCCTGAGATAATGCTCGCTATTTATAAAAGCAAGATACAGACATATCGAAGTAATTATATATAATTTATATGTATATATATAGATCTAATGAAACGCATCAGTACTCTGGTCTGCTGATTGGCTTTCATTTCACAGATCGCAGAAAGTATGATTTACGAAATATATATAGAATGCTAATTAAAAAAATAATAGACAAAAAATATGTTTTTCGAGAAAAGATAGTAAAAAAAACAAAAACAAAAAAAAAAATGAAACTTTTTTACGAGAAACACAATGAAGAAGTGTAAAATAGAGTAGCCTGTCTAATAAAGATCAGTCAATTTATATTCATCAAGCCATATACTTGTATATGAATAATCACGAGGTAAAGGTTGAATCATCAAATAATTGATATCACATGAAACCACTTTCTGATAACATTATTAATCTGAATACAGTGTAATGACTTGATAGCTTAATAAGTTTAAGTGCAATGTGCATGGTATAATAAATGTATTTGACATTTCAGCAATTATATTTTTCCGGTAACACGTGTACAATTTCAGATGTTTTATATCCATCACTCTTTATTATCAACATGACAGCAACTGTTATATACCATTATCTCATTTAAGTCAATGGTTAATCTGTCATTGAAATACTCTGAATGTAGAAAACTTAGGTAGGAAAATTCATTTTGCTTGCTTCTCTGTCTTCCATGCCATTATATAAGTGAAATGCCATACCTAGTTATATTTTCCTGGCATTTGGTTAATTGCGTACTAAAGAAGAAGACCTTTATAAGTATCACACTTAAACTTGCATATAGGTTGACTTTTGTAGCTGATGATATTATTTTAAAAGTCCATTGTTCTTCGGGTAGAAAAGCAAAAAAAGTTATATAATTTTATGCGACTTATACATACGCGTTAATGACGATAAAGTAAGTACAAAGCATAGATAAGAAAAAATCTTTCAGTTGTTTATAAAAAGCATGTGATTTACATTTACGCATATATTCGTCAATTTTCTGACGCTTTTCATATACCTTCCTCATGTCTCCGTTGACTAATCGCGAGTACATGTATATAAATTGATGATGTAGCAGATAAACATTTTTTGATTCGTCGACGGTTTTTCAAATTTAAATTATTTCGGACCGTCTTCGGGATTACTCGCCCATGAAATTGTAAACAAAGAGAGTATTTTTACATCTATATAAAATACTAAATGACAAGAATTGATCAACATTTTCAATGGCAATGACTGTAAATTCACCATTATGTACAAATTGCATTGGTCTACAATATCTCAATGTTATTTTATACTTAATTTGTCATTAAAACTGTATATTTGTGATATATAATGAGCCTTTGATAATCCGAAAATTACCATTTTAAAAGAAATGTAATAATCGTACAAATGATTTAACTAACATGTTTCTATGTAGGAAGATAAAATCAGTACAATGATAAAGATTTTTTCCTAGCAAACATTAGAGAAATGTATGTTTGATAGTCCCATCAATAGTATTTCTGTTATTTCACCGAGATACATCATGATGAGTCAGGTAATCGTGCTACCTCACTGCAATATCAAATGCACCAAATGGGCAAGTGGCATTACCAGAATATCACAACTAATCACATTATCCTGAGTTTCAGGCAAGAATGCTAAATAAGTTCCATTTTAAAGGACTTCCGTATGTCATGGGATTGAACCTACAACCTCTGGGTTAAGGGTAACTGCTATAAACACATAACCAACAAAACCCGCAGATGTTTGTAGGATTACAGTTAGCAATATTAATAAAGTAATATTCATAACATGTTGTCAGTTTAAGCCTTATTAGGAACATATTGTTTAACAAATAATGATCTCAAGCCTTCCAGCATATGCCCCTCATTTAGTTATTTCAAGTTTGTTTATTTATCGGGTTTACTGTCCCATTGACAGTATTTCAGTCATTTGGGGACAATGTCTAATTCAGACAGATATAATGCTGTCATACTAGTATGACGCCGATGACATGTGACATGATACCACACCCAGTCACATTACCCTGATACCAGGCCAACATGTCCTGGAACAACCCATATATGCTGAACACCAAGCAAGGGCGCTATACGAGTACTGTTTTTTTATTATTCTGGAACACCGCCGTGGCAAGAGATTGAACCTATGTCCTCCTGATACCAAACGGACGCTCTAACCACATGGACACTAGGACTGGTAAGTTACTTCCAGTGGCCAATATCAGTGATTGAACTAACCTAATATGCTTAGCGCCAAGCAAGGGAGTTATACCAGTACCATTCTTAATGATTGGTATGTGGCGACCAAGTATCGAGCCCATGACCTCCTGATTTTGGATGGACGCTCTAACCACTTAGACACTAGGACCAGTCAGTTACTTCAAGTGATAAATGTGAAAGAGATATGGTGAATTGATATGGTATCAGTTGGTAGAGCACCCACCATGTAAGCACTGGGTCTTGGATTCAAATCCTGATCGATTTATCTGCATTTCTTTTCACTTGATTATGTAACGGCCAATTAGTAACCATTATAAGTATGAACCTTGTGTATTAGCATTCCAAGGACTCAGTTTGTAAGGCATTTTTTTGTAATAGATTGGTCCCTGGTTCTAATCTAGCCTGGCATTACATTTCCCTTTTTCCAAACGTTTCAGGTCTTAACATTATACAAATGTAGTTCTCCAGTATATTCACCCTAGGGTTTGTAAAGAACATTTCAATTTGTTCTGTTCTGAGGATTTGGGACAAATTCCAAATAAGCGAGGGAGTATGTAAAAAAAATATATAAGTAACACTTATTGGTGTCAGCTTTGTGTTATCGTTCCGGTAGCACAGTATGTATGGCACTTGTTATCAAGGGGTCTCGCATTCGAGTCATGGTCTGGCTGCACTTATTTCTCACCTGTTTTCTCACCTGTTTACATTTTGCACCAAAGGTAGACTGTTACAGTGTAGTTCTGCAGTAAAGTCATTGTAAGGGACATTGATTTTTCAAGTACAAATTTCATATAGACGAGGGGTTATGCTTATGAAATTTGTTTCACTTGTCTAGCAGCTCACCTACATTTGTACCTGTCAGCGAGGGGTCACGGGTTCAAAGCCTGATATGGCTGTAACATGGTAATATAGTAACCTGTATTAGTGAGATTTGTGTCAGCAACCCCGTAGCTTTTAAGCTAATCTGGACACAAATTACTGTATACTACGTTCAATCATATCCTTATTTAAGTATTTTCTACCTAGCGGTTGTATTCATGTGAGCGATTTAGGGCCATCATGCCCCTCTTGTTCTGTAGAACTTTCACACTGCAAACAAAGCGTCCTGGGTTTGAGTCCTGGGCTGGCTGCATATTTTTAACTTCATAGCATTTGTTTGGAAATACCCAGGCGCGTAGCTAGCCTATAAAGAATGTGGATTCAAAATAATCTAGGGGGGTCAGGGGGCATGCCCCCCCTGAAAATTTTGAAATAAATGGTGCAATTTGGTGCGTTTTGGGGCCTCCGGAGAGCTTTCTTGACCAACGAAAATCCATTTATTTTAGCATAAAAATGGAGATGAATAGCTTTACTTTCGTTTATTTCAACTAGTCTACATTTCACAGCAAGTCTAACTTGCGGCCTTTGCTGGCCGCAAACTCGTTAATGATAATATCAATATCTATTTCCATGTGTCTGTAGGCGTGCAACAGGGCTAGTCCAGACATCCGTTCTGTGAGCATCGTTGATCTCATGTAGTTTTTCAGGCGTCTCATGATACTAAACTGCCTCTCGGCGGTAGCGGTAGACACTGGCATCGTAATTAGTACAACTAGACAGGTGAAGATGTCTGGATACAGAGTCTTGTTCGTAGCCTTCAATGTGTCAGTAAGATTTGAGGGTTTTGTCCCCTCCAGCTCCCATCTTACTTTCCATCGAGAAACCTCATTTCGGAAGGCTTCCCGATCCCCACTGAGGTCACTCTCATACTCCTGGAAGATGGAATCCTCGTGATCTCGGCTGAGCTCAGGAAGAAGGCTTGGGATGAGATATTGAGCCTTAAACCTCTCATTGCTGGATACAAGACGGTCTTCTAGTTCCACAACTAGATGATCAAGAAATGGATAGAACAATGCTCTTTTCCAGTATTCCGAAACAGAGTCGGCAGGCATGTTGCCACGGTGCTGTTGGCGTCGAGCTGTTCTAGGCTTTGAAGGCTCGACTCCTTGGTCTTCTGCCATGGCAACTGCTTTGTTGTAAAGCCCATCCCACACAGCATCATCGGCTCTCTCTGCACGAAATGTGGCTATAAGAACTCGACTCTCCTTGGCTGCTTCGATCAAGTCGATATTCTGCTTCTGTAGCAGCTTGTTTAGAGGCATAACACCCTGGAGGACGAATTCAACCACAACTAGAGAGATGATGAAGTCGAACCCAAGGATACTGCATCTGTAGCTCCGTGCTTTTGAGTCTCCCTCTCGTTCTAGCACCTCCAGTGCACTTACAATTGATGTGTATGCAGCTTTGAAAGTGTAAAGTGCGTCAGCCCGACTAGCCCATCGCGTCTCACACAGACTTTGAAGACGTGTTCTCTTCTGCATCTCTTCCTGTGCCACGGGATCGTTGCCAAGCTCCTCTTTGAAAGCTAAAAGACGTTTGGCAGAGTACTTGAAAGCAAATCCGATTTGTTGTACTGTGTCCAACAAGTTTCTGACGAGTGCCTCTTTACAGGCATGCACAATTGACAAATTAAGGCTATGGGCTTTACAGTGCACATACATTGCTTGGGGAACTACTTGCTGGACCCGAGCTTGCACACCTCGATGACAACCAGACATATTACTGGCCCCATCATACCCTTGTCCCCTCATCTTGGAGATGTCTAATCCTGCGTCCCGCTGCCCCTCAATAAACTTGTTAAAAAGAGCCTCTCCTGTTGTAGATTCTGCTTGCACAAAGCCCACAAAGTCTTCACGCACGTCCTGTTCAGTTTCAGAATAATATCTTACACACATAGCAATTTGTTCCATAGTGCTCGCGTCAGTAGCTTCATCTGCAAGAAATGAATAACAAATAGCATCGTTGCACTGCTGAACTATCTTGCCTTTTATGTTATTTCCCAACAAAGTGATTAATTCATTTTGGATCATAGGCGAAGTGTAAGTAACCTTAGATTTAGAGGACAGGTGTGTTTTCAGGATTTCATCCCTGTTTGCCTTGTCTTTCAACAGGACAGTAAAGTTACTATTGTTGTCATCATGACCTCTAAGTGGAATATTTTGTCGACCGCACAGAATGATGACCTCTATAACAGATCTAAGCACCTGTCTATTTTTAGCAACAGTTTCGACTTTGTTTCTCGACAGTTGTGCTGTAATGCTTGCTTGTTTCCCTTCGATGATTTTCATAAAACTACTAGCACTAGCGCAGCAGCTATGATGACTCGAACCAGGCTCGGTATGTCTCTTGATGTACTTTCCAAGGTTAGACCATTTTCATACTGGGGTATTGATGAATGTTTTCTCCTTTGGAGATGAAGCACCAAACAAAATACAGGGAGCACAATACACTGAATTCTCGGAAACTGAATATCGAAGCCAGTCATACTTCTCTAGCCAATCTACCGAGAACTGACGCTTCGTTCCATACTCAATACTGAAATAATAAAATAAAGAAATAGTGTACGAACTAGAAATGGAACAATTTTGCAACCAAATACGTAGAAATCCGGAAAGCAGGGAAGCAAATGATTCCATTTTAATAGTATATATCTAGTATCTTACTAGTATACTTATGATACTGGTACTTCAATAACGTTATCAGATATATGAGTATATTCACTATACTTTATTCGTCTTAATTATATAGTAAACATGTCATAGCGCGCTAATATAATTATAATGGAACCAAACATCGAACAAGTGGAAGAAGCAGTATATTAATATGGGTTTACAATCGAGTGGTAAGAGACGGGCTTGCGTCTATTTTCCCACATGTACCACTCACAAAAAGACCTCAACATAAACCATCGATTTTGAGACCTCGGGACTGTGTTTAGAGATTTTAACGGTATTTTTCTATACAATACTGGTTGACTAAATTACAATTTTCTATTGATCTGCAACCGTTATAACTTCACATCTTTAAATCAAATGAATCAGAATCAGTTTACCTTAACGGAAACTTAAAAGTTTTGGCCCATTCTTTGTTGTTTTGCAGCACTTTCACTTTTATCGAGTCATCTGAAGCCTTTGTTTGATTATCATTGTTCAGCTAGGCTGTAACTAGACTGTAAATAGAATGCTGGCCCCTAGCACTAAGGTCATGGTCAAACTTAATGGTGAAGAAACTTGAGGTGAAGATCATGGTATTTGACTTTCTTGTCCGGGGTATGGCATATTTCTAAATCAAAGGCTTCTCCATTGATCGCCTCAATAAATTGAAGCATAACATTCAAATGTTAGATCGCTATCTCAAAGGTCAAGATAACACTTAGAGGTGAAAGATAACTTATGTGGTGGGTTCAACCTATTGCCCTTTGGCATCCTGTTATTTCATGTAATACAAAACCAAGTTTTTGTGTCTAAAATGTAAAAACTATTTTTTTCTGGCTGATCAGGTTTAATACTGTTCATTTAAGCAAACGCCGATGTTTTGTATTCATTTCCGAAACATTGCTTGAACTATTACCTAATGTTGAGCCATTTTGCACATGTTAATGCAGTCCGAAATCTGATTAAACTTCTTGTTTTAATCACCACTGTCTTTTATATTTTTCAGGCTTATCTTAACGAAATTTCTATCTAACTAAACAAACGTTATAACCTTAAACGTGTCACTGATTATTCTGTGAACTAATGCATTGTCTTTACACTTCGTTTATGGCTGTGCATATATACATATATTACAAATATTCTTTCCCAAAATATGTAATAGTTCCATTCTTTATATGAAATTCAAAATGAAACCTCGATTTATACCCGTAATAGGAGACATGGGGTCGGAGCTTTTCCCATGAACCATTTCATAATATTGCATGCATTCATGAAATAAAAACGATTTGATTATGGTGAAAAGTGTGATTATAACCTCACTCATTGCATCATAAGTCTTTTTTTGTTATTAAATAACAGAAATATTAATACTATTTCGCAACAATTATGTCTTCACTATGGATATTTTTTTCTTTTTTCTTATAACGCATTTTACTTCTTTTTCCTCCACCTGTTTATCTAACTGGACAGCCTCCTCTTTCGATATTGATTTATTTATGTTTATACTAAACTTTTTGCTCTCTCATTATCAATACCTCCTGTATTAAGACGTGTTTTATAAAACAATGCCTGCTCTTCTGGTATAGAATCGATTTCCGATTTATTTTTGCCGTCTGACATTTAATTTTTTACAAGAACTCCTCTCGACTTCTTTTTCTCGTAAATAAAAACAATATTTTGATTATTAGTTCGTTATTTCTAAGGAAGAAAGACTTTGAAAGAATCATCCCTACCTCTGCTTTTTCTTCAGAATGCTGTTTTTGGTGACATAAATACTCAATCTTGCTTTCATAGTTTCATCCTTATTTTTACTGATTCTATCATTCTAATTCTTTTTCTAAAAGTATGATGTTTTTATTACTTTTGTATTTGCAGTAATCTATAATTGTTGTTTTACCTTGTATTTATTTAAATCCAACCATTCTTGTTTAGAGCGATAACAATTTTCAGTTTGTACATTTTTACCCGAGAAGGATTCTAACATGCTTTTATGATTTTTATCGGCCAGCACACTAGCCTTCATGCCTTCATTTTCCAAAACCCAAGTGCGTGATCTATTTTTCAGACATTAATTTAATTATACCAATAAGTGTTTCCACCTCTCATTGCTTTCCCCTAACATTAGATTCCCATACACTATTACAATGAGTTTCCTGTAGTAAAATTATGTGTTTTTTTGTTTGTTTTGTTTTGTTTTGTTTCTTTCTCAACCAACAGAATATATCTTCTCTCTTCTTTCTATCTCTCAATCCATTCATATTCTCCGACGCGATGGAATATGACATATAAATTGATATTAAACTGTTATAATTTGACCTGCTTGCTTCTTGGACGCCTTTTTAATGGTGTTGTCATTTCATCCTCGTCGGACAGACCACTGATTAAAACAGCGACCAAGTTGTCAATGAACTCTTTCGACCCATCCTCAAACAGGTGCAACCCTGAAGGACCCCCCTTGTCATACAGCGACTGAACTACATGCATTTTAATCATACTAAACGAATTGAGTGTACAATGCTCAAGAAAATTTACATTTACATATTTTGCATTCTTATTAATTCGAGTAACAACAGATCTCCTACCCATTCTTTGCAGGATGCTAGAAAAGGCAATGGGTGTGTTTGGCCATCTCGTAGTTATCATGTCTATTGCTTGTTTATTGTTGCGCACCACAGTGTTTTTATCTGACGTTTATTTCTAAATGCAAAATGACTGCAGTCACTTGTTCTGATGATAACACCCTTTCCTTTTTAGTATGTGACACAATACTGGCAGCGGTCTGCCCGGAAGCTGCAAATGTTCTTGATCGAAGGATCTTTACAGTATAACCTTTTACAGTTTGTGTCTCCATACATGATCTGCACTGTTGTTTTCTTCCTGTGCTTTTGCTGATTGGCGGCATATGTTCCCAGCTCCGCAATTCCATATGTACTCATTTCTATCGTGGCGGTTGTAATAGTTACCTTCTGTTTTCAGTTTGGTATCGTGAGTTACCGTGTCGTGGGAGGAAAGACGGGGTTTATTATTGTGTGATATTCGAACCGAAAGCAAACAAAATAACACGTTAGTAACATGGATAATTTGTCTATTGATGTCAACTCTCAATAATTTTTTTGGTAAGTGACATAATCTGAAACGGTCAAATCGGAGAAGATTGCCAATATGGAAGAAGTCGACACAATCCCGAATCTTTGCAGAGGGGATGCTTAATATCATTTGGTTAAGACAATTTCATATTATCTCAAGCCCTGAATATAGTAGAGGGAGGATTTTGTTAAAATGACATTTGATAATATCATTCTTTCACGGGTATTAGACAACTATTAAATGCAGAACGTTGTTTGTTAGTTTGATTGGTTTTAAAGTACTGTCGACAGTATTTCAGTCATTTGAGACTAAAATGTAGAATGCTGCATATGACATTTTCGTTATAAATTCTAATAATAATCACTTCCTACATTAATTTCAATTGTTGTGCACAAAAAAGGATTTTTTGGACTACCCTGATCGCAACATACCACTCTTTTAAGCGGCAATGGTACGAGTCCATTGATTGGCGTTCAGCATATAAGGATAAGTCTCGGAGTCAGGACAATGTGACTGTGTGTAATACAATGCGACTATGGTGTGATTTCGCAGTGAGACTGCAATATATTTGTCTCGCATTGACAAAGTCCCATAGGACTTTCGGTAGAACGTTCAACAGAACCAAACAAACAAACCAATTAAACTAGTTTGACTGACGTTATTTGAAAATTTGCGAGAAACTCTTTTCGAACATCAGGCACTTGATTCACCTCATACCCCACTCTTCAAGGCAAACACCCATCTACACACAAATGCCACACCACACATTTCTAAAAAATAGTAGTTAATTTCACGTCTAACCGTGGTCTCATAAATATACCACACGGGTGACTTCAAAGAAAAACAGCCGCGACCATGCAATAAGAAATTTAAGAGATTTCAATGGTGTATAGATTTTGATTTTTGAAGCAGAAATGACGAAATTATAAGAGAATAAAATTTCTGCTTCTATGCAATTCAAACAAAAATCCCCTGAATTCACTCTATAAAATCACCACCAATAGTAGGGACATTCACTGATGTCGGAACTATGTATATATACGTTATATACATGTATAACCATTTTAATGTATTTTTTAATTCTCATTGTTTAGGTGAGAAATGTGTCACTTGTTAAAAATTATTTTGTTTCCAGTTCTATTACAATGACACAAGGATGTTAAAAACATCTTGCATAACACGTGAATGCACTCACAAACTCACGTGCAGAAACAGCCACAAATGTATTTCCAAATATTTTATTTATGACTAAATGATTTCAAAGAATATAAATGATATGTTGATATTTGGTTGTATTAACATAATGGTACATTCCACATATTTCTAATACTAATATATTCATTCATTAAGGTGTTAGCGTATATTTGACATAGATACTCATTGAAGTTGATAGTTTTACTCCTCTCCGAAATTATGAGATGCACATTAGTTATTTTCTATGTACCCATCTTATTGAAGTGAAGTGAACTTTGGGGCTTAAATTCGTTTGATATCGTTAAAGGATTACATTTATATGCATGTAAACTTTTTACGTTTGCACCTTTACACACTCTAAATGCAGTAATATTATGTGATTGTGGACGTTTTTTGTATATATTTATGTACAGCTAAAGGAACTATCAAATATTGAGTTCGTATGTTACAGATGCCAGAGCAACGTTATGTTAAAAAAAATGTTATGAAATGTTAAGAATATATGAAATTTGCTTTTAAACGTAAAAATACATTTATTTTCAAAAGGTTTTGGTTATATCATGGAAAATCAACATGCTTCAAAATTAAGTATGTTTTTCAAAGAATATATACAAAGATTAAAGGATCAATATTTTCAATTTAGAGAATATTTGTAACAATAGTTATAAGTTAGAAATGTACAGTCGAGACTGTCTTATGTAACCTTCCATCGGAGTAAGCCAAAAAGGTCACAAAGACAGGGAGTCACATAAGACAGTCCCTAAATATGTCCCAGTTTAAGAGAGTTATCAGGTCTATATATTCTGTGGAAGGTTGCACGTGTTTTCTGTTTGTAATAATTGCTTTTGTCTGTTCTCAATTATATGCCTGCCTTTAGTAAAATAAATTCAAATCTCAATTGTCTTATAAAGAATATGATAGGTAACAATAGGGTATAAAGACAATGTAAATCCTAGATTATTTCACATATATGCATTTAATACAGGATTTTATGGTATCAAACTTCACAATAAAATGAATGACAAAAAAAATGAAAGCAATTATTAAAATCTATAAACGATTTTACTGCTCTAATTAAATAATTGTTTCCCTGGTCTTTAAGCGCTTCTTTTTTCCGTTTACGCAAATTTTGCAACTGACTTTTACCGACTCCAAACCTTTCTGCCACTTTATTAGCTGGAACCTCTTGGTCCAATAATTTTATGGTGTCTGCTTTCTGATTTAATGTCAGCGGCGTTCATTTTTTTATTGGCTGTGTCCGCCAATTTGATTCTCGTGCGTGCACCTGTCGCACCTCCAGAGAGAAAATCAGTGACTTCCGAAAAGATCGATGATGACTCGAAGGGTGTGAATAGCAGTCGCTAACAACAGTCTCGCTTTATAACAAAGGCCCGTTCACGATCGTTAGTCACGTTAGACAGGGAGTCGCAATTAACAGTCTCATTATTTAGGAAAATGAAATGTGGGGAAATACTAAGGTCGATTAAGTCAGACCGTCGCTAAAAACAAACCGTCTCTAAGACAGTTTTGACTGTATTCAAATTTTAAAAAGGAAATTAAGTTTGAAAATTATTTAGATGTATTAAATGTACGGAAATTTAGAAATACTTATGTATGTGTTTTTTCACACCAATTACAAATATAAAGAGGTCGTTATTCAAAAACACTATGAGAAAATCGATTTTGTCTGTTTTGTATGAATGTTGTAGAGTCAGTGTTCCATTTTCTGTTAGTTTGTTCTATGTTTCAAGATTTAAGACAGAAGTTTATTCCTACTATATATTTTGAATATCCAATTCGTGAAAAGTTCAATTGCCTTTCATGTAACAATAACAAATTAATAAAAAAAATAGTACAATATTTTTATTCTGTAGTTTCCAGAAAAGCAAACTTTTAATGCAAACTAACCTGTTGTTCAATGATAATATTACCACATCAATAATATAGGCCAAGTTTAACCTGTGCATTTTGTTAGCACCATATCATAAGTATTAGATTTATGATTTTTGTTGTTGTTGTTTTTTCAGTTTGTTTGTCATCCCTGTAGAATTTGTTTAATTAATTAATCTTTAAACATGTGACAGCAGTGAGACCTTTTTAATTTAATCTTCTTTTTGTGTTTTAAACTTGGTTTATTTGATTTTATTTGAATTATTCAACGTCATTTTATGCCATCAAAGGCTAACAGTCGCCAGTTCACCTAACAACTCTTTTAAGGGATTCTGGTAGTACGAAAAATTTTGCACGCGTCTCAGTAGTTAATTAATCACAGTGGTGAGAGACAAATGACCATAAGAATTTCGTTTTACTGGAGACCGTGCACGATCCCAATCCCAGTGGGGATCGAACAAACAACACTCGGCTTTAACTAAAGGTACCTGGTACGTAGCTTTGACCGAAAAAACAAACAAAAAACTGCCCAATAAAAAAATAACAACCTTATACATAATAAGAAGGAAAGTAACTTTTTCCATTGTAAACGTTCATCCCGCAGTTTTTCGGTCAAAGCAGCGTACCGGATACCGTTCGGCTTCACAACCAAGCGCCTCCAAGGCCGGTTTATTTATGTGAAACCCATGGTCCCTATCCTGTGGTTGGGCATTGGAGCATGATATAACACATATTTATTCAGACGAAACCCAGCAGTAAAAACATCCCCGCTATTTCGCGGGGCTATTTCTAGTATGAACTACATGTGCTTACTTCTGTTAAAGAAAAAACATTTCTCGTTCTTAATCCTATCATATGCTTTAGTTTTTTTTTTCTTCTATTTATTTAATCAAATAACTTTCAAAATAAATCTTTGGACAATCTGCTGGTTCTAGATGAATTAATTCAGTTCAAACCATTCATTTACATTTAAATCCAAGAACAATCAATCAATTGTCTTTTCTTCCTATTTAGTTTTACAATATTGATCTAAAAATGAATCTCTCTCTCTCTCTCTCTCAAACACACACACACACTTAATATTTTATGTTTTAAACACCTGTAATTAAATATGATAAACAATAAATCCGATCTATTTGACTTGACTATTTGAGTTTACCGTCGCTGCGACAGTATTTCAGTCATATAGCCACGTCCAGCTAATTACAGGTGGAGGAAGACCCCGAATGCACGGAGGCATCCGGGTAGAACCACAGACCTACCTCAAGCCAGCTGGAAGGCTTTGTCGCATGAAAATCCGAATGACCCAGACGGGATTCGAACCCTAGCGGTGAGGGGCTTAGTGAGTGTTAAAGTCAGCGACTTTACCCTCTCAGCCACGGAGTCCCCAAATTATTTGATAACATTCAGTTTGCAAGATATGCTTAGAATGTTAGTATATAGCAATCATACATATTTTTAGGCAGATCGTTAACTAAAATAAATATGACCTGGCAGAAATCCATACGTTAATAAGAGCTACATCGAAAATATGTCTTATACCGCGACAGTTGTATAATATGATATTTCGAAATCTATTTCCCTCTTGATAATTCCATTTATATATTGCAATTTGATTTTGGAACACTTCAGGGAGTAACATCGGAATAATGAATAATACAAAAAGGCATCTTTTGTCAGACTGTTTAATACAACTCATTATTGTGCCTGATAATGAAGCAAAATGTGAATAAGTTATAGGACGGGTTATAAAACAGAATATTGAACAACATGATAAAAAACAACAACAACGACAAATATTAGGCTATAAAATACATGACAAATTAAGGCTGAACGTCATTTATTCACAATACTAAAATGTATAATTATAAAATATATATTTACATATGAATAAAAAATGGATTCATCCATTACCCAGAACGGTATAATGACATACTTTTGCGTATTTTTATTACAATGAATAGTACATGTATATCAAAATCAGAGTAACCTATTTTAAGAACATGATATGTGTTTTAGTAGATTATATGCTTTAAACAATAAATATGACCGTTTTCCTTGTGAAATAAGTATGAAATGTTATCAATAAGGAAGTACCAATATGATTATATATACATGTATTACGAATTTTATACCATATCAGCATACACTTAACTTAATGTAACTATACAACACATAAAATATCAATACAGAATAAGATATCAATAAATCCAATACCAAACTCTGTACAGTCAGTTTGATATTTTTCTTACAATAGGTAATTGCATGATAATAGTAGGGTATCTATGTTTAAGAATTCCATGTGTGTTTTATAGATTTGGCCGTTTTCCGTGTATAATAAGTTAAAGAGTGTATGGAATCGATAAACTTAAGATTTGCTCTGAAAATTTGCATACAGTAGAACCTCGCCAAACCGATTATCATGAAACAATATTCTTCGCCATTTTCGATTTTTTTTTGGTCCTCATAGTTTCCGTCTAATTTTAAATGACAATAAAGTACTCATTCAGAATTTGCAATTTCGATATTTTCTTTTCATATTCGAACTACAATACCGGTCCCTGATTTATCATTTATACACCTTTTCAACTGTTATTTTAGTCCGTTTCATCGTTTTCGGAAGCTAATATACCCGAGTCGATAAGCTTATTTCGCGACGGTAAAAATAGCGATGACTAAGGCAAGTTTTCCCACGTTAGGTTGGGTCCTGTCGGTTGTTGTTGTCAATTGTTAGTCGATATTTGATATTAAATATGCTCGTGTCAACAAACGAACTTAGTAGCGTTTTCAGTGAAGGTTACAAATGCATACGTAAGCGGTTTGACACCTGTTATATCGCAGCGTATAGAATGTAAGCAGAGTACCAACTGGTAAAATGAATTATACCCATGTCTATCTGAATTGTTTTACCCATGATTCATGTCTCATATCAAAATAACGCGCATCCTTTCTTTAAACAGGATATCAAGTCAAAGAAATAGATACTAAATCATCTTGGAAGCAATGAAAAAATAACATATCCGAAATACCAAATTAATTGACGATAAACTAAAAATAAAAATGCACAAAACTTTAAAACATCTAGAATTATAGATTACGTCTTTCAGAGTAAATTTTATACCATTTTTTTTTTCAGAATATAAGAATACAACTTAACATCTTAGTTGAATATTTTATATGTATTTTTTTTTTACATGACAATTCAGAAACTTATTTGTGTGTGGAAAAAAAATGAAAGATTTAATAAATAGAGAAATAGAAAGATCAATCGAACGAGGATAAATATCTGTATCCTGTATGGTAAAACTCACGGTTTTGTTTTGCACCTAATATTACGTGCTACATCTGACAAGGTAAAGGCTACATGTTACCATATATTGTCCCCATCCTATCTCTTTATTATTTTGTCCTTTCAACAATGACAATAAAGAATTATGTAAATATGATATTCATTGCGCTTTATTTATCAAAAAGGCGAAATCCCTTTGTAAAACTCTGAGAAGATAGATAAGGTTAATTGAATAAGTTCTTGTTAAACATATAATTATATAAAGATGTTTCCTTTCTTTTTTATGGACATGCATGAACACATTTGCACAAATTTTTTCATTTAGACATGATATAACAATATAATAAATCAACGTCATCATTAAAAACATCAACAATAATAAATTGTAGTGCATTGAAGTTGATAGCAATCAAACTTACGTGTGATAATTTAGAAAAAAAAATAACAGAGAAATAATACAGTTTATATACATTTAAAATCATATTGTTTTATAATTTTGCAAAATGTATGAAACTGTGCTGCTTGTTTGAAATTTATACAGCTACTAAATTACCAACAGTGAATATCACTTGCAAAATTTGCCAGCTTCTCGCGCCTTATCTGAAAAGGAGACACATATTGATGTCAGCGACTTTGATTCTTTATTCAGAGTCTAAAGACAACTCCATAAATCATCTAATGAACATTCCAGTACAAGAAATTGCCGAAACATAAAATTAGGTAAGTGAAAGGTAGTGTAAACTGAACTGATCATTTAAAGTTATAACTAATATGATGAGAGAGAGAGAGAGAGAGAGAGAGAGTGTATAGCGTTTTTGTTGTTGTTGTATTGGGGTTTACCGTCGCTGCGATAGTATTTCAATCATATAGCGACGTCCAGCTAATTACAGGTGGAGGAAGACCCCGAGTACACAGAGGTACTCGGGTAGAACCACCGACCTACCGCAAGCCAGCTGAAAGGCTTCCTCACATGAAAAATCCGAAGTCCCTACCGGGATTCGAACCCACAGCGGTGAGAGGCTGAGAGATTTGTAGTCCACGACTGTAACCGCTCGGCCACGGCGGCCCCTTGCGTTTTTGAATATATATATTCTAAAAGGTATCAATCATATTGACAAGCGTCGAAATATCATCCATTTGCATTGAAAATCGTGATAAATGTTTAAGAGTACGAAATGTTTTATCTTTCTTGTTTTTGCTGTTTCCTCCTTTTACACACAAGGAATACGCTTCCAGGTATGGTATTGTGTTCTACACCTTCCTGTGGGCGGAGCCAAAATTAAAAAAACAAAAAACACGTTATAATGTCACGTGATGTCAATGTCGAAATCCTTAGTGATTTAGAGAAGTTCTGAACGGGTCAATTCAGTGCTATCATTGGCTGAAAATGTAGGTTAGGTTCTAAACAAGCTTTTTTTTATTAAAGTTCATTGGAATATAGTCTTAGGATAAACTTTTCAGGTCTAAGACCTGCACATACGTGTACATTAGTAAAATCAGAAGATTTGTAGATAATTTCAAATTGTGCTACTTCGTCGATCTCCGGAGTGCACCGTATGGATATCAGAGAAGATCGCGGATGATGGCAGAGTGGAATATTTTGACCGAAAGGTCCATCAAATACCCGTTGTTTGAGTAACTGATATTTGGCCTTGGTTAATGGCCCCCTCGGATGGCCTACCTCTACAAAACGCATTCAACTCCTTTATAATTGTTTGCCATTCTTTTTTAAAAAGAGACCCAAAGAAAAAATAAAACAAGAAATTAAAAGTAAAATTAAAAAACAATAGGTTCATCGAAATGGTATAAAACAGATAGAAGTTTGTCGCTACCTGATCATCGGTGATGTCGTAGTGATTGATCACTAAAAAAAAGATGACGAAAGGTACTGTCGTTATGCAGAAGAAAGAACTTAATAGGAAAAGCATCTTTGTCAGTGACCTTCGCCCGTCATTATTAGCAGATACGGATGTTTGAGCGGCATGCTCCACTTTACGATTCTGTGTAAATAAGGCGACAGCAATAATTGTGTTCCCGATAAAAATGAGTGTTGTTGGCAACATAGTGTACATGGACATCGTCATAGCTGGAAACACCTTCTGATAAAAATACAAGTAATCTTTAGAATTAATTTTACAAATCATTTGTTTATCTTGCGATGTTGTCTCGTTTGACTTTTCAGAATTTACCTCTACAAATTCATATCCTGCGAGCAAATGTGCATTTGCAAGCAATATAGTACAAAGTGTTATCAGTGATGCAATTAGGGCGTTCCTTGGTGTGGCTCTTAGTCTCATGACATGTGGCATCTTGGTCAACAGCACCCTTTCAAATGTCAGGAGTACAAGAAGCCATATCGAAAATGAAGTCGCCGAGTAAGAAAGCCACTCGTGCACGATACAATTGAACGTCGACAAATATTTTAAGTTCACATTGAAAACATTTAGAAACATATGTCTGGTGATTGTCGTGAAATTAAATATCAAGTCAGACACTGCTAAGAAAATCAGATAAATCATGGTAGATTGTTTTCGCATTCTTTTCCGTGTCAACACGGCAAGATTGATAATGTTGCCAAAAACCCCAATCACGAAACCCACAAAAGGCACGATTCGCCATATCCACAGCGATATTGTACAAGCTGTGAACTTTTCAGCATCGCATCCCCCGTTTATAAGAACGGCAAATTTGTGTCTCGACATTTTCTATTGAACGTCAATAAAAGAATAACTTACTAACTCATTGTATTATTTCCTTAACATTGCACCGGAAAGTTTTATTCTTTTGAAAACTACTGTCCTCGTTTCTCACTTCGTATTTGTTTTTCTTGTGATACATACATAAACATGGCAAAAGTCTTCATTCACACAAGCAGTCTTTTATATATATGCATTTACCTAAGTAACACAATTATCAAACTTTCACATGATTACATGTTCATATTATGAGTTCGAAATAGGTGCTAGAGAGTACAATACAATATCCTGTCATCTTGTTTTCTAAAGTCTTGGAGAATATCTAAAACCACTGTGATTTTATTTCAAACGAGATGTTTATTCTCCAGTAGCCGATGCCCATGCTCTTCATATCAAGACACGCCTTTGAATAAACACTATTTCTTCAAATTATTGCAAACGGTTCAATATTTATCCATTTTTTATGAAATCTGTTTAAAACAGATGGTTTGCTCTGAAAAAGCTATACTGTTTCCAAAGGAGTAAATGATCAGAAAACTGCCATTCATGGTGATGATGTACACAATTGTTTCAAACAATTCAACTCTCGGTCGCTGTAAACATGTTCGTTATTTATATAAGAAAGGCACGGACATTTCGATGTATAAATATGTATATAGATAGATTTAATCAAACGCTTCGTTCCCAGGCATTCATTTCACCGAGATAGGATTTATATTATACGACGTAGTAATAGAATGTTAATCAAGAGAATCATAGATCAAGAACAGTACGTTTCCAAAATAGATAATACCAAAATAAATGTATGTATAAATAGATACAAAACACAAAGAACATATAGAAATATTAATGAATGTAACATAATGAAGTGAAATAAAAGTTGGTTGTCTTATATTTCAATTTACGGTTACTTTGCACAGCCAACAAAAGTGTTTGACACACACACACACACACACACACACACACACATATATCGTGCCATCCTGCCGTAGCATGTTTTATTACGTATGAATCGCCATGCCGTGAATGAGTCAAAAGGTCTAGCATTCTTATTCCGTTCGACCCAAATTACTTTGTCTTGAATAACCTCAATGAATGTAAATTTGACATATTCTGAAATAAATATCATAAAAAACGATAACCAAGGACTGTCTTAAGTACTGACTGGTGCTACCAATTTGAAAATTCAAATGAAAGTGATATACTTTTTTGAGAAAGATTAAATAAGTTGACATGAAAAAAACAAAAAAAAAAACAAAAAAAAAAACAAACTATGTATGGTGCCTATAATAACATACATTAGGATGTACGTTATCAAACATAAATGCGATATAACATTCGTTTATGTTAAGCTGGGATTTTCAACTTTGCAATATATAAAACATTTCACGCTTTTCTTACCATATGCTGATAAAGTCACCATGGCTTCCTTTGAAAATGTGTCGCTGAAAAAAAAATAGAGACACAGGAATTACATTTTTGTTCTTATATTTGACGTTGGAACAGGTCGGTCTCGTTAACATGTGCATTGTCACGAATGTAGTATAGTACATCAAAATCCTTTTTTTTTAAATCGGACATATGATTAATATGGGGGACTTCCGAAGCTGAATTATGGTGGCATATTTCTGCCAGCCACTTAACCACTTAGCTATGTCAAAACTTTTCTGAAAATTTACCACATATTCAATTTGAATCTGGCAAGTAGAAATCTTTCGTTTTATCCTCTTAGGTATCTTAAAAGGACAAAACTGTCTGTTAGTGTCCACTACTGCCACTACTGCCAACCATTCACTTACGATGACTGGATATCGTGCTTTTTTGCAAGTCAGTTAAATTATGTGGATAACGAGCATTTTTTTCTCATAATTATCTGGAAAAAATTACCTTGCTATAAATGAAAAAATGTCACATATTCAGTTATTATCAAGTAATTAGAAAATTTTCAAGTTTTTCACTTAGGTATCTTAACAGGACTAAACTGTCTGTTAGTGCCCACTGCTGCCACTCACATATTCACTTAGGTTAACTGGATATCATGCTTTTTTTCCAGATAATTATGTGAAAAAATGCTTGTTATCCACATAATTTTACTAACTTGAAACAAGAAATATCTTTAAAAAAGATATTCGGCGTAGGATGAAAGAAATTTTCATTCATGCATAAATATACTTTAATTAAGAAACTTATAAATGGAAATATATGCAAAGCACATTTCAAAGACTCTAATGTTATGATAGGTTATAAAAGCATTGTTGTAAATAATTGTAAAAAACATGTCTAATTTTGGTAGTGAACAATGATGAATGGCAATGTTTTTAACAAGGTTTATTTTGCAAATAAGAAAATAAGTCCACGAGATGTGTACAACAACAGGAATGTAGCAAAAAAAAAAAACAATTTTAAAATAATGTCTATATATATACAATAAACAAGATAGCCATGATGGCCCTGAATGACTCGCCTGGGTACATGTATCACGGCTACAATTTTATTTTCAATTTTTTTTTAATATAAAAAATAGACAATAATTCTAGTATAACTTAAAAATATTTTACCCCTGATGCAGTGGTGCGAAATTTTATCACCTGAAGTACATGGTTTCATCAATAAACTAAATACCTAAGATCTAGACGACATAGTTTCAAAAAAGAAGAATGTAAATGTTTATCCAATATATGTCTATGTAAAATAACTGTCCCCTGGGTAGTGGCCGTTTATCTTTCGATATGTTCCATCGTAAATATTATTCTTCCAGTCTTCTAGAACATTCCGAGGAAAAGCGCGCGAAAGACCGACGCACAACAAATTTAGTACGCTCTAGAAATAGTTCAGTATTTTTTCTATGAAATATACTTATTTATAGACGGTAATACAAAAAATTATATCTGTAAATAGGCTTGTTTGATATTTGTTCATATCATTATTGCATATGACAATTATGATATAAAAGCGTTATTAGTTGTTTTGGTTGGCGAATTAATTTTCAATGAGAGCATCTCGGCAGGCTGGAAGAATTCAATATACATGTACATAGTAATTAAGGGGTTTCATGTCATAACACGGTGGATTCTTTTTTGTTGTTTTAAATCATTTTCACAAAGTAGCATTCCTCAATTGATGGAAAAGGATTGTATTTAACTTACTGAAATCACTTTCATGTTTACATCAAAAAGAAAAGTAATAACACCAAGCTGAATGATATATACAAGCTGCACCCCTTATTTACAGTAATTTTATAGTCCATAACGATGCGTTAACCAATAACAGGAGTCCTTTTATTCAGCTTAGAATTATTTACCGCTGTTAGCGTACATTTGATTGGTTTAATATGCGAGTTGAAATCGAAATTATACAGCTACGCCGAAAAAGTCGAGATATCCAGTTATCTTAAGTGAATATATGGCTGGCAGTAGTGGGCACTAACAGGCAGTTTTGTCTTGTTAAGATACCTAAGAGGATAACACGAAAGTTTTCTCCTTGCCAGATAATAACTGAATATGTGACAATTTTTCAGAAAAGTTTCGACATAGCTAAGTGGATAAGTGGCTGGCAGAAATATGCCACCATAATTATCCACATAATTTAACTGACTAACTTGAAAAAAGGCGAGATACCCAGTTATCTCAAGTGAATATATGGCTGGCAGTAGTGGGCACTTACAGGCAGTTTTGTCCTGTTAAGATACATATGGTGGCATATTTCTGCCAGCCACTTATCCACTTAGCTATGTTGAAACTTTTCTGAAAAATTGTCACATATCAAGTTAGTATCTGGCAAGTAGCAAATTTTCAAGTTATCTACTTAGGTATCTTAACAGGACTAAACTGTCTGTTAGAGCCCACTACTGCCAATCACATATTCACTTATTTTAACTGGATATCATGCCTTTTTCCAGATAATTATGCGAAAAAATGCTTGTTATCCACATAATTTAACTAACTTGAAAAAAGGCGAGATATCCAGTTATCTTAAGTGAATATATGGCTGGCAGTAGTGGGACAAGGATTTTTTAAAAAAAAATTTTTTACATTTTTTTCAGAAAGTTTCGACATAGCTAAGTGGATAAGTGGCTGGCAGAAATATGCCACCATACCACCATAGATACATGAGTAGACAACATGAAAATGTTCTACTTGCCGGATAATAACTGAATATGTACATTTGTTTCAGAAAAGTTTCGACATAGCTAAGTGGATAAGTGGCTGGCAGAAATATGCCACCATACTGACTGGATAAAATTGCGGACTTACTACCAATAAAACCCTAAATCCCGATTTCGTCGCCCGGAATATTCTTATAAGGAAGCTCACAACTGACTTACTGTTAGTCGATGATTCTAAATGAGAGCTCCTAATACAGTTAGTTTGAATCTCTCTTTGTCTACAAATAGAAGGATATCGCCGTATATATAACTGAAATATTGTCGCAGCGACAGCAAACTATGGCATTCCAAAATCGTGTAATTATTTTTGAAATATTATGAGACAATTTAATTCATTAATTCATCAACTAATTGATATACGGGAATCATGTCATTAATTAAAATATCCGCTTATATTAAGTAATTATGCTGTAATGACAAGAGAATGAAATATCTGCTTTTTTGTATATTTATGTTGTGTGTCTGAGCCTCTATATCGAATATGGACATTTAACATTTTCCAGGTATAAATGAATTTGGGAAACCGTAGGATTGCGTTAAGCAACATGCATTATGTTGTAAAGCTATCTTTTTAGTTCACCTTTGTATTTCGGGTTTCTTGCATCACTAAATATGTATAGATTAATACTCGTAGATACTGACGGATCATTTTGTACTGTTTCCTTAACATTACTTAATATTTTACCTAGTAACTTAGTTCCCTTGTTATGTAATGAGCACGGAAAGGACACTTTTTGGTTACCAATTTGAAAGGCGTAAGTAACTGCAGACTGAAAACTGAGAATACTTGCTTTTTTAAATCATCACTGTGCTTTTATTTTTCAGCCTATTTTAATCTAATAGAACAGATTTAATGAATCATTTAAAATTTGAAAGTAATAATCATTTTGATTAATTTACAGGTAAAAACATAATAACCAAAAAGGTTACACTGTTTATTCCTTTTAAGGATGATCTATTACTTTTTTCTTTACTGCATGTTTACCATTGTGAATATATTCATATTATAATTGTTTTATCCTAAAATATGAATTTCAAGAGCTTTGCATTGTGAATGCATTGTGACTTTTGGAGCAGAATTAAATGAAATTTTAAGAGAATAAAATGTCTCTTTCTAAGTAATCTATACAAATTCCATTGAATTTGCTCAAAATGGCCACCACGGGTAGTGATATTTACTGATATGGGAACGTTATATATTATCAAATCTAATCTAATTCTTTCTTTTTTGTCGCTTGATTACAAGGGATTTTTTCCTGTTCAATTACACTGACACAATGGTGTTAAAAACATCTAACATTACACGCGAGTGCACACGCAAACTCACATGTAGAAACAGACACAAGTTTATTTGTAAATAATTTATTTATGACAAAATGATTACACATTAAAGAATATAAATGAAAATTTGAGAATTGGTTGGATGTTGGATTAACAATTTTGTATATTACACGTTTTCCTAATATTTATACATTTATTCATTAATATTTCATTGCGTGGAGGAGAAATGAATTAAATAGTACTTACATTAATATTTAAGCAATATGTCTTTTACAAATTTACACGGTTTGTATTTTGCATTTAATTTCTGTGATTGTTTTAACTTCTATAACTATAGGATATAAGAAGATGTATAGTATTTGACAAAGAGACACAATCAAAAAGATACTTATTCTCATAGATGTACAATACAGTTATTTTCTATTAATGTATTTAAAAAACATGTTCTTAATATAATTGTTTTATTTTTGGCACGACCATTCTTAAATGGTTTTCGTGGACTGACCCCGTGCTATCCCAATATCCAAGGGCCGCTACTCTCAGTGAAATGAAGTATCCAGGCCTCGAATATATTTACCTTGCACAAGTGTTACGTCATCATTTTATTCTCATACACCCGTGTTGATTTTTGTCAATATGTGATTGAGCATCATCCATTATATGTATGGACTAAGTTATGTGTTCCATATGCTGAACAAACTAACTTAGCAATATAATCATCAGCATATGGATTTATTATTTGGCCAAGAGAGTTAAGGTAGGAAGGATTAAATATCAAATAACAGGGTGATTCGATACAACAATCGTTAATTCTGGTTTGAAATAGATAGTCAAATAAGGTGCAAAATGCCTGATCGAACTTCATTCACGAAACAACTCATACTTTCTGAACTTTGGTAATATGGAAAGTTCAAACAAAACTAGCTGTACGACTGGGAATATCATGAAGGACTTATCAATCCTATAGAGTTCCAAACACACGAAGGAAAAACTAGTACATTGGTCCTGAAGTATTTGTATTCTTAAAATTTTAGTTATCAATTTACAGTATTTGAAATATATATATTGCTGCACCCTGGCTAACCGATAGCTAGTTAGCTACACGATTATACATAATAACTTCCCGTATATGTATTTGATTATGTAGCATCTATTTCTGCATTTTTCCAACCACGACACAGTCCTGTGGATTGATACACATTACTTAGAATCCGCAAACGTCAATGTGTAAGCAAAAGCTTCAAGCAGGCTGGCTTTTTTCTTAACCATCAAGGTTTCTATTTTGAGTTTTCATTTTAGAGTAAATCAGTGAAGATCAGACAAGTTTCAGTAGCCCAATCAAGGTCGACAAATTAGAACCTTGTTTTGAATATTAGCTTTTGACAAGTCAAACCCGAACACGAGAGCTAGAATCCAGCATACACACTGTTAAATTTTTTTTATAATACAAATACTCATTTTCCCGGAAATTTTAGTACCGACACCTCTGATCGATGAGCATAGTTCAACAGAATTGTGTCATGGTTGAAAAATTCCTCATACTTTTCAAACGCTAGCCAACGCTGGTACAAACGTCCATAGTGCGAACCCAGTTTTTCAATGCAGCTCATAACGTAGTACGTAGTGTCATGCGTGTCAACTGTCACATAAGGTTCAGTTGGTTGCATTGATCGCTGATGGTGCTCACCTAAAGCTAGGAGTTACTTCATGGTAGATGTAATGTTAAGAATATGGTTCCGTCTTTGTAAGTTTATTTGTAATACACTATTTTTACTAGTCCAGAAAGCTCAAGATAATGATTTATGAGTGTAACTTGCTGAATTGTGTTGGGTTAATGGTATGCCACAAGACATGTTCGTGCCCAGGTCATACGGAAATGAGCCCAAACGTAGGCAAAATTACGTCGGAGGGAGAGATTCATTACAGTCGCAATACAAACGTGTTACGTGTGGCACACATCAACCTTTACGAACGTTTTCAATAGTTTGACAGCACTTGGCAGCATTTACCATGGTTAAATTTATTTTTTATTAGTTCAGGTGAACTTTTGCAAACGCAGATGTAACGTATGCGCAGCGGTCGCCGACTTAGTCGAACTTAGGCAAACGTATTCGCATTCGAATCGTTTCGCAGAGAGACTACAATGGAGCAAAGCGGCATGGCCAGCACGTGGCGACAGCATGGCAGCCGGTCGAGATTTGCAAACCATGCGGTCGGAAATGTTACATAATATGATTACGTGGGTATTAAATTGCGAATCTTTTATACAGAGACCCATATGATATCTCTGTGGTGGTCCTTTCACGATGTCTCATGCGTACTTGAGGTAATTACCTGAACGCCGCTTTTAAACAACGAAACAAAAAAAAGCAGATATATCAAATGAATACATGTTTTGTCATGAAATACTGTTGCTATATATGGTTAATCATTACATGACAATTAATATACATAAATGTACTATTCAGCCACGATTTCGTTAATTACGTGGATATATTAATCAATATGTCAGATCATGAAGAAAATAATCAGAAAGCGACAAATGAAAGGCTAAAATCTCCGAATTATTAAATGGCGAAAGCAAAGTCACTTTTTGATCACATATTTTTTCCTTGTTTAATAATGGAAATAATCATAGCACACATTTGTCGTATATTTTATTTTGGTAAGGACAAAACGTATATATATATGTAGGATCAAATCCGCCTAGATTTCTCCCGAGAAAAAGAAAAAAAACTACTATAGACTAATATAAGGTGGACAAACAGAGGAGGAAGTCAATTCATCCTGTGCTGCTGACTGATGAAACAGTGCTATTCTATCTCTGTATTCCTATTGTTTTGTCTTCTTACTAGTTACGTCAGAATTTGTATTACATTCACCCAAGCGTTATATAACTTGGTTGTCTGGTATCCCTTAAAAAATGTATCAACTTTCAAGTCAATACCATGAATGGTTATTGAGATATAAGCTGGACAGTAGCTTTCATGCAAAACTCTAACCAAATTATCTATTGCATGCAAAACTTTAACAAAAATTTCTAACTTAACAAGAGCTGTCCGTAAGACAGCGTGCTCGACTATTCTAATGCTTGTCAATATAGAAAAAATGTTGCAGTAAAAGGCAAAATAAGAATCACTGTATTGCCAAAAAGTAAACAAGGGGTAAAAACATGTATTCCAAGTTTTAAGACAATACCTCAATGGGTTCAGTGAAAAAATGAGCAAGTAAAAAAAACATTAACTAAGATTCTTAGTCAGAAAATGGGCATTATTTAGTCAAAAATCATGAAAGGGTCATCCACTCTTGTCTACAGGTGAGTTGATCATAATCAAGTATCACAAGATTCAAAGCAGTACCTCAAAAGGTTCAGTGAAAAAAATGAGGTGGAACGAAAAACTAAACCAAGATTCTTATTAAAAAAAGAAGCATAATTTGGTCAAATCCATGACAGAGTTATCCCCTCTTGCTTACAGGTTGTGGTAGGTTTTATAAGTATTCCAAGTTTCAAAACAATACCGTAAGGGGTTCAGTAAAAAAGTGAGGTGGTACGGAATACTTAACCAAGAATTTAAGTGAAACGAGGGCCATATGGCCCTAACTCGCTCACCAGGGTGCATCATTTACAGAGTACATCTTTTGTCATTTGATTTTACCTGGTTTCTTCCAGCAGCAATCAGATTCAAATTTCAGATAAAAAAAAGAATAATTTAGTCAATCATCTGGAGGCCTAAATTTTTAAGGAATCAAAATGATTACACAATTATGGTATGAAAACTTGAGGTAATCATTTGTGTAAAACAAGAATTAATTCTGAACATTAATTCCAGAAGAGTTTTTCAGATTTTTCTATAATATATAAGGAAAGTAGTTGACCCCTTGGGGCATCATTTTTTAAGGGATCATCTTTATTTTAGCTGTTGTTGTAGATAGTCATGAGGTGACCATTTGTGCTAAATAAAATTAAATTCTGACCATTGGCTTTATAGAAGAAGAATTTTGAAATTTTCTATAGAGTATAAAGGAAACTAGCTAACCCCCCAGGGGCCTCATTTTTCAAGGGCTTAATTTTTCTTTTAGCAATTATGGTATACAATCATGAGGTGACCATTTGTGCTGAATAAAATTAAATTCTGACCATTTGTTTTACAGAATTTTGAAATATTCTAAGTAGGGTATATAAGGAAACTAGCTGACCCCCTGGGCCTCTTTTGGTCAATTTTTTTGGAATTTTGGTTGGCCAATTGTCTAAATAAATTTAATTCTGACTATTGGCTTCATAGAATTTTAAAATTAGGCAACCCTAGCCTAATTTTTCCAGGGATTAACTTCATTTTAGGAATTATGGCAGAGCACTATGAGCTTACCATTTGTGCCAAAGGAAATCAGATTCTGACCATAGGTTTTAGAGAAGAAGATTTTTCAAGATTTTTAAGTAAAATTCTTTTGGTTGCCATGGCAACCAGAGTTCTGCATGGGTCAACTTTTTAACAACTATTGTGGAGGTTCACCAAAGGATGATCCATGCCAAGTTTCATCAATTTCTACTCAGCAGTTTCAGAGATGTCGTTTAAAGCAAATTGTAGATGACGGACGACGACGAACGCAATAGCCAACCGTGAGCACATTGTGCTCTGGTGAGCTGAAAAGGGGCATAATTTGGTTGAAATCCATGTCATATACAAATATTCCAAGTTTCAAAGCAATACCTTCAGGGGTTCAGTAATTAAGTGAGATGGTACAAAAACTTTACCATTATGGCGACGCCGACACTGACGCTTGGCTAAGTAGAATTATTCTCCTTATTCTTTGAGTAGTCGAGCTAACAAGGGGCCATAGTTTGTATTAAATTAAGTTGAGAGTTACCTACTTTGGTTGACTGATGCCCCTGAAGATATTCATTATCTTTCAAGTCAATACTATGAATTGTTACAGAAATAATAAGCTTGATAGTAATTTGCATTCAAAACTTTTACCAAAGCTGCAATGCCAACGCTAACGCAAGGGTGACTGCAATAGCTCTCATATTCTTCAAATAGTTGAGCTAAAAAAGGTAAACCTGGCTGGATTCACCACTACGCCCAACCAGACAACACCAATTTAAAGGACTGAATTTCTTCGATGAACAACCTGTCCTAAAATGAGGGCCCAAAGGAGTGGGGGAAATTTAAAATCCCATTGACAGTTTTTCCACCAATTTTGGATTTTACGTACTTGAGACAGGAAAAAAAATGTGACAAAACTGCAATATCATGCTGAAAACAATTTGCATGATACCACACCGAGTCACATTATCTAGACACCAAGCTAACCAGTCCTGGAACGACCCTTAAATGCTGAACATCAAGGAAGGGAGCTGTACTGGTACCATATTTTAAGAAGGAGAGGTCTGATCTGTGTCTGCCCTGTTCGCCAATATGTCAAAATGGGGTCTTTTCAAGAAAAAGGGTTAACATTAATGAAACAAAAACAAAACAATTGTATGTTAACTTTTATTTTATACAGAAATAAGGTCTCCATTGTAGTTCTAGCTATCAACAATGTGTAAAAGCTGTGCACAACAGAAACAGTAAATGACTTCATTAAAAAAGGGTCATTCAATATCACTTGATAACATACACATTAACAATTCAGTAAGTGGCAAGTCTTTAAAGAATTATGCAAGTATGACACTAATTTGCATGAACAATAAAGAAATCACATAAAAAACAGTGTCTGTTTTAACAGGAAAAGCGCATTAATAGTTACCACAAAAAGTGTTGTTTTTTTTTTAATTTTAAACTTGTAACAATAAATCATAATAAAAACTTGATACTCACGTCTCAGACAGCCAAATAAACCATCATTCATTTTAACATTTGAAAGAGAGAGAAAAAGAATTGAATGATATCCTTCATGTGTAACTGTCACTCATTAAAGGAAATAATAATATTACCCATGAATCTCAGTAATAACTTTCTATGAAACTACTTCAACCTAAAACAACTGTCCATTAATTAAAACAAATTATGAGTGTATCATTACAGTACTCTCATATAACCCTATAATAAAATGACTGTTTAACTCCTTGAATAAAATACATGCATCCAGATGCTTTGAAAATTCAAAATAAAACTTTGTGAAATAATTTACAGAATGAGTGGAAAAATCTTACCATATGGCAAATAAATAGATTGCTGATGAATTACATAACATGCCTATGTTATATTTGAGTTCACTGAAATTACAAGTACTGATTTATTTACCATAAATGAAAGCGATCTCGGATTAATTCAAAATATGTGTATTCAAATTCATCATTCCAAACAATTTCCTTATGAGCACCTTCTGAAACATTCAGCACTTTATCACATCACCATTATTAGCACTTTCCTTCGCTGTATAGATCACGTAACATGGCTGGTATCATAGAATTTTTTTCCAAACATTTATTTGGTGACCTCGTGTATAGCATGAGCCAGATAGTCCACATTGTTGGATGATATTCCCGCTACAGATATTCTCCCGTCCTTTGTCAGATACACGGAAAACTCCTTTGTGATTCTCTCAACCTGTAAATGAGCAGAAATTATTTATCTTTTAGTGTATAACTTGAACTGGGCTGGAAACCTACAGTATATTTACTGTTCAAATCTTTACCGAGGGGCAATTAATTTGAAGAAAAAAAAAGAAAAGTACTTCATTAGGATTACAATGCTTGTCTTTGTGTGTGTTTTTTTTTTCTTTTTGCTCTTTTATTTTTCAAAAGGGGAGATAAATCTGGTCAAAATGGACCTTATGTTATGACCCTTGATGAAAATGTAGCCCTTGTGATAGTAAACAAGTATTAAGTGTGCTGATAGATGGTTTAACAGTTTAGAAGTTTTGGCCAAGGTTGAGGTTTTCCACAATGACACTGACAACACCAGAGTGATGACAGTATCTGACTTCTTTTCTTTAAAAAATCCAGAAGAGCTTAAAATTAAACTCTAACTAAAGAAAAGAGAAATTTGGAATAGAATTGTAATGAAAGAACATTATTTTAACACCTGGCCAACATATCCTGGATTTATATACTAAGCACTAAGCAAGGGAGTTATACCAGAACTACTTTCCTTAGATAAGGCGAAGCCAGGGGCCTGAATCCACAATCTCCCATTTCTGAGGCAGATGCTTAACCCTTTCCCTCATATAGACTCATTTTGATGCACTCAATAGGTACCACATAAAGCCTGATCTGCAGAAAACCACAGTTAAACCTTACCAAATTTAATTACAAAATCCTCATTACCAGACTGCTGAGGAGCAGCGAACAGCATAAAACCTGATCAGCCTGTGAGTTACT
Organism: Solen grandis; assembly: GCA_021229015.1. Lineage (NCBI taxonomy): Eukaryota > Metazoa > Mollusca > Bivalvia > Adapedonta > Solenidae > Solen > Solen grandis. The sequence continues at coordinate 67,186,189 of CM037785.1, forward strand.
CGCAGGCTGATCTGGTTTTATGCTGTTCGCATATGTCTTTTCATGGTTTCCTCTATGAGGGAAAGGGTTAAACCACTCTCCCATGGGATATTTCCCAACATTAATAGATCTGCTACGTATTCTCAAAGCTATTATTCTGAACAGATAGAGGGTTTAGCTGATACTCAGTCAACTGACCTGGTCGGGCTTGAGTCCTGTAAAGCAGAACATGCCAATCTGGTCAGTGATGTGCTCCCAGTTGTGAGATGATCCCTCCTTCTTCAGTCCCTGCTTTCAGCCTCTGTCTCATTGTGATGATACGGTCAGCCATCTGCTTCACTTCTGTCAACCTAAATTATAACATCATCTTTAAGACAAGGTATAACCCACACACACATAGTATCATAATAATTTCAAACATGGGCATGCAATCAACCTTTTAAAATAACATCAATTTATGAGCAGAGTTTTCCATGGTGCACAAAGTGCCCTTTTGACCCACAAATTTTTGGAATGAACATCAAATATTTCAAATTTTGTCTCCTTAAATTATCTATATATCAAAGTGTCATTTGTCCCCCATAAACCAAAATAAACTAGAACTATCACTGAAGGTGATTCATACCCCCACCCCCATCTTTGACACAGGATGTATTCACATGACACATAAAACGAATGTTCACACATAGGATTTGGGCTTATAAGCATACCAAAAAAAAATATTATCACTAAAGGTGATCAATACCCACACCGGAAGTCTGTCATGTGTAGGAATACAGTTTCAAAAGTTTGCGTGAGTGAAAGACTACATGTATGTAAGGTTTAAAGTTAGTGTGAGCAATGGTTCAAAAGTTTTGGACAATGCTAAAAAGTTTTGACAGACAGACAGATAGACAGAGAGACACACATACAGACACACAGAAGAAAACAATTTGCCCCCAAGATCTGTAGCTGAGGAGAATAAAAATGCAGTCTAATTATGGTTCACATCCATATTTATTGTTTGCAAAAACCTGTCTTTAAGAATTTACATTGTGGTTTTCTTATGCACTGCACTTCCTCTCATCAAGATCAATCTACATATGAAGTTTCATCAACCTAGCTACTTTAGTATTGGAGTTATGGTCCGGACAAAATCAAAAGATTAAGAATGACAAAGGGCATTAACTCCTTTCAAAATACATGCAGAGTTATGGTTCTTGTGCACTGCACTTCCTCTCATCAAGATCAATCTACATATGAAGTTTCATCAACCTAGCTACTTTAGTATTGGAGTTATGGTCCGGAC
>CM037785.1:67187555-67237555 GCA_021229015.1 Solen grandis
GAGTCGCAGTATTTACAATTTTTAAGATAATAGACGATTTTGATTGTGTTCGTTGATCACTTATATAGAGATTTGCTTTGTGAATAATCTCGGTGTGGTGTCTAGTGTGTTGTTGGAGGTATTAAGATGCCGGAAGAAGATACAGAAATACTGGTCAATGTGCCATTCGCAAACCAAGGGATTGGACTCGCGTACGCTCTTACAGGTAAAGTACCGCTATCATATAGGAGATCAGCATGCACAGATTGAACAGCAATCCTGATAGTTTAAATCGTTTGATCTAACTAATGTAAAAGATTTCCTGGCTACTTTTCAGACGATATGTTGAGCATGAAATAACTTATTTACAATTGTACGTAAATGTTTAAATCTAAGATCAAATGGAAGAAGTAAGAGGCGATATACGTAAGACAAATAAGTCGGACCTGAATGCAGCGGTCAGTCAAGGGAATGTAAGATCGTGTGGTCGCTAGATTGAGGTAACGGTTTAAATCAAGTTCTTTTAACAGGTTTGCTACTTAGTATATATGACTCCTAACACAAATGTAATACAATGTACTGATCAAGTGTTTTTGATGCAAAGCATTCATAAATAAGAGCCCATACTGATATCCTGTTTGAATCTATTATCGTGAAAAACTGACGACGTGTGTCTGGCCGATAGGTGTTTCAACATTTATTACACATCGAAAGATTGATTCATTCGAGCCTGGTGTAACATCTTTGCTTTCGGGTAAATTGCTTAGAGGTCACATAAGGTCGCATATTGATTATTTCATTTGTAGCGTATGATTTCTTAAGAAAATGTTTTCTTTGTTGCTATGGCTACGAGCAACATTACGACCTTACTCAGACATATTTACACATAGGGTACATTTCTGCCTATTTTCCTCATAGCTTTATCTACTGAGAAATTTGATACTGATCTCTAACCTGGCTAATTCCACACAAAACTACGTGAAATGCCATCATTATCAGTTTAAGTGATGTTTTTCTGACTGAAACTCGTGAAAGAAAATCGTAATCATTCACCGTGTCCATTTTAACCCTTTCCCTCATATAAGAAACCATGAAAAGACCTATGCGAACAGCAACAGTAATTAAATTTGGTAAGTTTAACTGTGGTTTTCTGCAGATCAGGCTTTATGTGGTACCTACTGAGTGCGTCAAAATGAGTCTATATGAGGGAAAGGGTTAAGTAATCGATGTGATACAATGCCACAATATGTAACGTTACCCGAATCTTACACAGAAAGCACTCATGAAAGGAAAGGAAAACATTGTTTTGAATTCGCTATTTCTAATGAGGATCCGTATGACGTCGGATAAGAATGGGCCATGGAAAGCATGTCTGCATCGGAATTTGATGCAACTACCAGATATATTCAGGATGTCATAATGCTCTGAATTATGCATATATCACATGATAAATATTGACTAGTCTGAATACGTTCTTTATTTTAAATAATACATTTATATAAATACTTTTGCAGGATAAACATGAACCATTTTGATCGTTATAAAAAGTTAAATATAAAATGTTTGGTATAAGATTTAGCTCCACTTTTGAATAAAAAGTGAAGCTGGTCAGCGTCGGTGTTGGTTAAGTTTTTCGGTCAAGTTCATTTCTTTAAAATATATTCACTTCAAACTTAGAATACGTGTTCGTGATCCCATTTTAAAAGGACAGTACAGGTGACCCGAAAAATCATTTTGACACAGTCATGGCCCTTATTCGACAAAAAAATTCTGTATTGGACAAGTTTTTTTTATGAAAGTCAATTTCTCATAAACTGTCCAGCATATGCACTTTAAACTTTGAATACGTGTTCACTATATTGCATATCGTTTATATAAACGTAGAACAAACAACAACATCAAGAAACTCCCCCCCCCCTAAAAAAAAGGTTTTAGTGTAAATTGTTATAATTGTTATGCATGTGAATAATGGTGTGTTTTAAGTGCGCTGTCGACACGGTGGACAACATTTATGGGCAATAACTCTACATGTAGATGTCAGTTGAACTGACTACAGAAAGATAAAATTATTATTAGCATCACCATATCTACAACATAAGCGAACATAAAAAGAATTCTCTATACATGTACAAGTATTTATTATACAAACCCGCTCAGTTTTTTCTACAAAAGCATACTGAACCAGTTGTTTCTTCTTATGTCTGATGATTTATTAAGACTTATGTGCAGGTCAATTCTGTTCCCAGGAGTGTTGGGTGTGGTGGGTAACGTACTGATCATACGCACCCTGTGGCGGGAGGGACGGGCCGCCTGGCTCCACGTGCAGCTTGCTCTGGCCAACATCTTCTGTCTTCTCACCATCGTCTTGGCAGCACCGGCGGCACTCAAGGGCAGGTAGGTTTAGAACTGTGTACATCGCATCTTTTAAGAAGAGAGAGAGAGAGAGAGAGAGAGATTCATTTTATTTTGTGAGTGACTAATGTCTGTGATTTCGTCAGTTTTCTTTGCTCATCATAATCTTGTTTGTAGCGTACGGTGGCATAGAGGTGACACGCACTTCTCTTTTTTATGTCGAGGGAACGAGATAATAAGTTGAGGGAACGAGATAATAAGTCGAGGGAAAGAGATAATAAGTCGAGGGAACGAATTGATTATCTCGAGAATTGATTATCTCGAGGGAACGAGATAATAAGTCGAGGGAACGAGGTAATAAGATCAGAGACGATCATATTGTTATATATTTACGAGAAAGACTTTCTAATCGCCAAATTATGTTATGCTGAACACACAGGACGCGTCCGTTTCCGTAAAGCCAAACACAATAATTTTTGTACCCGTTTGATTTGGAAAAGAGAAATTTTAAGTGATATCAAAACAGTTAAGGATTTAATTCTGAACGTATTCAGTTTGTCTGGCACGGTGGCAGGAGGAAGAAATATTTCAATGGTCCGTTAATCCCAATAAACAAATAAACACGGACTCAGCATACGGACTCTTGATTGCAATATTTGATTGGGTGACTAACTCGTTCCCTCGAGATAATAAGTCGTTCCCTCGAGATAATTAACTTCATGAACAATATAGATTTGACTTGTAGAGTTATGTATTTATAAAAAAAAATAATAATAAAAAAAAATAATAAAAAAACCAAGAAGACTAGCTTACGTATCAGACTATGGAGTGCGATGGTTCATTGATAGTGTACATAGACTAAAGATCCAAAGGTCGCGAGTTCGATAATGAAAGCTACAATTCCACGGACGACAGACGCAATCTGATCCCAATAGCTCACTTTGAGCTCCACTGGCGTAGCTTTCTTTAGACACATGCCTGTAGATGAACAATATAAACTTGGTATAAAGGGAGATAATGTAACACAGGGAGTTGTAAGGCGGATTTCCATTATTTTCACATTTTACACAATTGTGTCGAATAATGCATGTACCGAAAGAAATAAAAACATAGTGTACGAAGATAAACCGACCATAGTTTGCTAAATAATTAAAAAATAAGACAAGTGTTGGAAATCATGCTTATATTTCTGGGCGTGTAAAACAACAACAACAACAAACAAAAAAAAAAAAAAAAAAACATGGCTGATCAAAACCCTCAATATTTTGTCGAACTGGGGAGGAGACAAACGAAACGTTGGCTCCTGAACGAAAGATGCGTTTTCATAATCGGTATATAATCATGTCTTACAAAAATACTGTCAGTCTGGCGCGTCATCAATGGAGTACATCCGGGAGTACCAATCGTTCTTCAAACGTCTATACAGTGCTTAATTAAAGCCGGGGACTTTCTTTCTTTCCAGTTATATTCATGTTTGGTAATATGCTATGTTAATGACTTTTACACTTTTTCCAGTGTATGTTTCCTTCTTTATATATCTGCATATGTTGAGAATGAAAACAAAACAATCAAAGGGTCAACGTAAAGCTCTGCGATGACCAGTTGCTCCCGATAAAGACGCTCTCGAGTGTGGTCAGTGTGCCAAGTGGATGAGTTATCAGATATATATTTAATAAAGTTCCAGGCAGGTTTTATAGCAAAAATGTGTGGCATAAAACGAAGCGAAATAGTGATAGAACTGTGTAGTGGTATCAAACAAACAAGTGTATTTGAGTTAAAACACATATGTTTAGCTGTAGAAGTAATCCAATTTCACTGCAAATCAAGAAAAATAGGTTTTCCAGTTCAGTGAACTGGCAAAACCACCATCTATATTGTCACAAATCAGTCACCATTAAGTAATACACACAAATGCAATAATCATACATGCGTAAAGTTACTACCAATACTGTTATACAGTATCTCATTATCGTTTAAGGGTGCAGTTGTTTTAATGGTAATGCACATGACTGAAGATCCGATGGTTGTTGCTCAGTATAGACAGAAACATAGCTTAGACATATTTTATCATTAAGTTTTCACAGAAAGAGAGAAACATAAAGTATTCAGATTAACATAACATCTACACCATTCCTTCAGGATTATTATCATTAATTTTATTATTATAGTTATTTTTTGTAATAATCGTTTTGCTTTACGGCACAGAGGCAAAAATATTAGGTTTTCATTTGTGGGTGCGGGGGTATTCAGGGGTAAATATCTGTCGAATTCATGACCTTAAGTGCTTAGATACGATACATACTTTGATGTATGTTCGTTTTCAGAACGTAATGAGTGAGAGTCGTGAATTTCAATTTTATGGTGTAAACGAGTATACAGCAAGTATGGTGTTCGGTCAGTAGTAAACTAATTCAAGTATTTATTACTTGAAAATCCGCGCGAAATGGTTATTCACCGATCAAAAAGAAAGCCACAAAACCGACCAGAATATACCTACGGCCTTGGAAATCAAAAATTCTCTCACAGGCCCCACAACTAGGAACTCGTGCATACACATCTAGTAAGGTAAAGCTTCGCCCCTGAGCACGTTGTGCTCCTCAACTAGGAACTCGTGCCTACACATCTAGTTAGGTAAAGCTTCGCCCCTGAGCACGTTGTGCTCTAAAACTAGGAACTCGTGCCTACACATCCAGTTAGGTAAAGCTTCGCCCCTGAGCACGTTGTGCTCTACAACTAGGAACTCGTGCCTACACATCTAGTTAGGTAAAGCTTCGCCCCTGAGCACGCTGTGCTCCACAACTAGGACCTCGTGCCTACACATCTATGCCCCTGAGCACGTTGTGTCCTGGTGAGCTAAAGATCGATTTCCGATATTGACATAAATGTGTTGCAATGTTTTGGTTACAGCTGGACGTTCGGCGTCTCATTGTGTCAGAGTCAAGGGTTCATGGCCTTCTTTGGCGGTTATGCCGAGATAAGCTTCACGTGCTGCATCTGTATTGACACCTACATCGCATTCTGCCACCCCTCCACCTGTGAGTAAAGTAACGCTCCGCTCTTTAATATAGTCCACGTACATTTTCAAAAGTTCAGAATTAATGACGTTTTGGTATTGTGCGATTAGGCACTTGGTCCGAAACCCTCCGATGGACATTGATATTAAAAAGACGTATAATTGTCCAGCTGGCGAGTTAGACTAACAGACCACCGTTTAATTACATGCAAAACAATGTATTTAGACCGCATTAAATATATATTTATATATGTACATTAATTAAACCGTGGGCATAAATGTAGACTGTTGTGTTACTGTCCATATAAACCCTAGCTTTGTGATAAGCTGGGTTTATCTTTATAAAACGTTATACAATCAAGGTGATCTTGTAAATAATGTAGGAGCACTTTTGTTTTCAGATAAAAAATTGACAGGACGTGTCTTTGTCACAATTTCTAGTGCAGTGTGGATGTTCGCATTTGTCTCGTCCATACTGCCGCTGTACGGCTGGAACACGTGAGTATGACTGTCCTATTCAGCTGACAGAAGTTGTCAGTATAATGACCCCTCAGGCTGATCAGGTTTAACACCATTTTCCGCCCATCTGTACATTTTAAACAATAATTAAAGTTGCATACTTCATATATAGACTGAGAATAGTCCTGCGTCTGAATTGGTTTTGCAATAGTAGAATAACAGAACAGATCATGCATAATTATCGTTATTAGTCCTCACCGGTGAAGCCGGTTGGGAACTATAGATTTGCGCACTTCCTTCAATCCGTCCGTCCGTCACGCTTCCGTGTCCGCTCTATGACTTGGACATTTAATTCAATAAAACTTCACAGAAGTATTCCACATAACCCAAGGGTGTGTCGCACGCATCAACCATATGCATCCTTGAAAGACCAAGGTCACAGGAGTTGTTAGAAATTGTCTTCGGTGTTCACAGGCTAAATCTTCGTGTCCGCTCTATAACTTTCATATTGATGGATGGATTTTCATAAAACTTTACAAAAGTGTCTGTCAAAACACAAAGGTGTGTCGCGCGCATCAACCATATGCGTCCTCACAGTAGATTTTAGAAATTGTCTTTGGTGTTCACAGGCTACATCTTCGTGTACGCTCTATGACTTCCATATTAATGAATTGATATTCGTAAAGCTCTAAGGAAGTGTCTTGTCATAATACAAGGGTGTGTCACACACATCAATCATATGCGTCCGTGAAAGGCCAGGTCACAAAAGTTGTTAGAAATTGTCTTTGGTATTTATACATAGGCATCCTTTTCATATCCGCTCTATAACTTCCATATCTATGTTTGGATTTTCATAAAACTTTATATAATTGAGGGGGTTTTTTTACATAAAGATGTGTCACGTGCATCAACCATATGCACGCTTGAAAGGTCAAGGACAGAGAAGTTGTTAGTTGTCTTTGGTGTTCATAAGTTACATCCTCGTGTCCGCTCCATAACTTCCATATCTATATATGGATTTTCATTAAACTTTACGATAGCATTTGTTATTACATGAAGTTTTACTGGTGCAGCAACCATGTGAGCTCTTGAAAGGTCAATGTTACAGGAGTTGTTAGAAATTGTCTTTGGTATTCATAGGTTTCATTTTCATGTCCACTCTATAACTTCCATATCTATGTTTCTTTGTTTGGATTTTCATAAAACTTTACAGAAGTGTTTGTCATAATACAAAGGTGTGTCTCAACATATGCACGCTTGAGAGGCCAGTGCGGTTCGGGTATAATATTCTATTCATTTTTTTTCTTGTTTCTGTCTGGCACAAATTCTTCTCGAGAGGTTTTCACCGATGGGGACTCCTGACAGTATTGATTGTTATACTGACAGAGCCTTGTTTTATATATCATCATATCAATAATGTTATATTACAGTATGGCATAAAATACAGTTTCCGTCTGCTGCAGGTACCGGCGCGAGCACTATGGCACGAGCTGTGGGTTGGATATATACCGGAAGCGGCCTGATGCCTTCCCCCAATACTTGCTAGCAATGACTTGCCTGCACTCTATCCCCATGATTGCAGCGTGCGTCTGTCTCGCCTTGCTTTTTATACAGCGGCGGAAAGAGTCGGCCACGTACGAGCCTCTGTTCAAAGACAAAGAAATCGTCAAAGTAAGTGATGCTTCCTTTCAAGATCAGCATACTTTGCATGCTAGTGTTGTCCCCTTTCTACCTTATTTGAGTAGATTTTATATTTAGATGTATTTATCTTATATGTCAATCTATAAACAATAATCATGATCTATATAGTAACTCATCTTCGCGGTTTCTGGGTTGGACCAGTACTTGAGCATGCGATGGTTTGTGTTAAAAGTATAATATTTGTATATAAATAAGAAATTATTTTTGTTTCATTGTGTTAGATGCCCCATTGCCATATCTCATTATGTTTGATATAAATGTTGTATTGAAACACTGATTAGTTTTAAATTGGAAGTGTTAATGTGTGTAGCTGTAGCCAGTTTCAATATCTCCCGGCAGGCATGTTTTAACAGTTATGACATATCGGTACAATAATTATGTATTACTTCATTTCTAGATCATTTTCACTTAAATTATTAGTATCCTTTATTATAAACCTTATATTCCATGTATATGCGCTTAGTGTAATAGACTTGTAAAATATCTCCACTATGTGTGTCATTCAAACACAGTCAACATAGTTTTTATAACATCACACGATTAACAAGATTTTAATTACAATAAGTGTATGGTCACGCCAGGAAAGGTAAAATGGTGTATGTTTATGCCTTATTCTTCTATGTATACTGGTAATTACGTCGGACGTCTCAAAAATGGCCGGAGAATTTTAATAACATGGATGGAAAAGCCCCAATACACATCTCACGGTGTCATTTTTTTTTTCGATTTTAAAAGCTGTCAAATTAACATCAACTGTACATGTATGTTGACAGACTGTCAATCTTTGTTAAACGTGAAATAGAATATGGCATTCCATACTTTTGTGCTATATTGTTGTTTTATTTAATGTTTGCGTGTTCCAGATATCCCTGACGCTCCTACTGGTCGTGGTCCTCAGTGCAGTCCCCTACTTCCTGCGGGTTCTCATGAGCCTCCGGTCACGGCCCAATATCTTCGGCAGCTTTGTAGGAACTGAGTTTTCACATATATCCATGAAGCTCGGGTGCTGTGCTCTGCCATTTGTGTATTTTATACACTCGAAACGTGTTAAAGGCACAGCCTTGTCAATGGTGACAGGAGTTACACCAGAAAAGAAGAACAATTGATAGCTAACAAACTGGAGGTGGCTACCCCACATTACGATCAGAAGCTGCATGCGTGCACTGTTGTGGAGTCCAGCTATGGGAAACGTAATGTCATACTGGTTATTCCAGATGAGAACTGGGAAGAAAGAAGTTGAAACCTATTGAAACTTTAACACTATTATGGTATTATATTAATAAATGCATTTATCTGTCATATTTTGTTTGTATTTGATTAAGCAGTAATATCAGAGATTTAAATTACCTACTGTAGCTTCGTGGTATGTAATGGAAATTAATTCAAGACAAAGATTCTTTACACCGACTGGTATTTGACCAGCCAATGTCCCATCCCCTCTCTCTCCACACAAACACAATTTTCTGCTGATGCATGTATCTTATATGGTAATGAATGGTTCCGAATTGTAGTACCGTTTCCTTCGCTATGACAAACGTCAAAAACAGTGAATCAAACAAGCAATACAGAAAATATATGATTATAAAGGCTCGAGTTATACATAAAATCTAACAACAAATGATATATGCCTATTTTTCTTTCTACCTTTGCTATTTCTGATGTCCCTGACGCAGTTTTAATCAAATGCTCCAACTTAACAAACATAAACTGGACTGGACATAAATTAACATCATACTTCAAATTTGTCTTGTCAAAATGAAAAATACGACTGCAATGCTGTTTATGGCATTTACTCCTTCCATTGTGATCATGACAATTCATTGCAAGTCTTTTAGAGTTTTCTAAAATTAGCATTTACTGAACCTAAATGTATGAGTAGACTTGCATGTGTTATATATGAAGCAAGGTGTTGTTTACTATATATGAAGCAAGGTGTTGTTTACTTTCCAAAGGTGCCCACGTCTGGATCTGTGACTGTTGTACTGTCTAAATATCCCATTGATTGCATCGATTCATTTTGCATTAACATTTGCCAACATGTATTTGGTGTTCTTTAAAGTGGCTTCTGTTGTTTTAATCTGATCATTTTGAAAGGAAAGGGTTAATCAGCTTAACTGCCAGTCAATCTTGTTGTAGAATGTGCACTTCACCTCTCTCTTTCTCACACAATCTTTCTACCACATGCGTCATTCATAAGATAGATAACTTGAAGGTAACGATATTGAAAACTTTTATTTTACATATACATTGTGTACAATTAATTCATAACATGCAAATAATTTGATGAAAATGTAAATAAAATCATCATGTTTAAGCATTAAACATGAACATTTATAATGAAAAATATATATAACCCTAAATAATGATAAAACCAGAAAAAAAGAGCTTCTGTTCCAGACTTAAAGGCAGTATAACATATACTACCCCAAGTAGTTTAAAACATTGTACATGTATTTTTTTTTTTTGAGTAAAAGAGTTCCTTTCAACATTGACCCATCTAAAACAACATATCGAATATTCATTTCCTCCATTTGTTCCTCTGGAGATCTATCACTCATTAGGGGTCTGGATGACAATCAGCGTGTAGTCCTTATCTGAAATAATATAAACAGTTTACATCTCAGTCCTTAACAGTACAGCAGAGGTACAAATTGTTCTCATCACGTTTATGTTCCTCAGTAAAGAACTTTAAAATAACATGATATGCAGAAGAGAATCACCTTATTCAAAGCCATGCATTTCAAAGAAACAACATCACTACTGGTAAATTGTATGGAAAAGAATTCTGAGGTGCTGGTAATTCATTAAATTCTAACATATGCGGCTATATCCCCTAAATAAATTACAGTATATGTTTATCTACTCAGCAGAAATCTGAAGTATACATAACATAGATTTTATTTAAATTTGATTCAATACCCCACCATAATAGACTGGGAAAAAAACCTTTTTCTGTCAGATAGTCAACACTATCATTTCTAAGCTATTCTTTTTTTTTAAAATATGCCTGCTTTCCCAATTTCAAGATTGTGTCATCTATTCACAGTTTAGATGCATATCCCTTTATGATAAGTATATATCCATGTATTTCAAATCAGCTTCACTACAAGGGTGCCTGGTGAGCTGCTCTAACAAGGAAATATCAAATTTAACAATAGAGCCCTATACTGGCCCTAGACTGCAAACCTTTGTACTTTCAGCCTAAATAAACCATACAGGTCATGTACAGGGTTTGACATGGTGACCCCTTCAACAATTTACTGTCAACCTTACATGGTATAACACATGACCAGCCCATCTCATGGTGTAAGCCTAAAATCCAACGGAAACTTTTAGTTCCGGCAATATTTGTTTTAAGTAAAGTTTATCATTTTGGCCAAGTAACAGTAAATTTCAATCAACGGTTACAGATAGGAAGAATTCTTAAGTTACTCACAAAATATACAACAGGCACATGAATAATCCTGTAGTTCTAAATCGTACATAAACTAAGGATGGAACTTACCAACGGCTCATCTCCACACCATTAATATGCTGTATTCTAGAGCCTGGTCCCAGATACAAAGTTTGAAAGTTACCAATGAGACACAATTAATACAATATTTTGGCTCTTAAGTTCGGAAAAAGTCACTATAGTGACACTCAAAGTACTGTATAACCATTTGAAATTGCCCTTAGCACACAACTAACAAAGTTTAATGTCAACAAAAATTATCACTTTTTAGTACAAGAGTTTATGCATAACAAGTTGGCATGGTCATTTCAGAGTTATGGGCTCTTAGATAAAATTTGTATATGAGACACATTGATAATCTTATATCATTCCAAATATTAAAGATTTAATGATGATATGTGACATATCACAAAGTTACTCGAAAGCTTACCAAATTATTATCTAAAATATTCTGAAATTAAATTTCAAATATCCACATGTATATTGTTTTTTCTGTTTCTTCAATGACATTATGCATATTTATTTATATACATATATGATGTCATTTAAAAATAAAACAAGAGCTGAACTTGGCCAAGATATTGTGATCAAATTTTGCTTCATTATTGAAGATGCTAGAGTTTAAACATGTATTTTATGATTTCAAGGGCCATAACTGTTGACACAATGGTCTGACAATCAAATGACTGAGCTATATAGTTTTTTTGTTGTTGTAATATTGAACTTATTTAGGTCAGAACAACACAACACTTACTGTACTTGATATTGTAAACTACAGAAATTTCAAAATGAAGTGAAATGGCAAATTGAAAAGAAATTGTCATGGCCCAAAAGGGACCGTAATTTGCATTTATCCAAGAGTTATATGGAACTTATTTGTTTAATGCCCATGAAAACCTAGGTGAAGTTTAAAATAAATAAGCATAGCTACTTGATAAATAAGATAATTGCAAGAAACATGTAGTAAGTTGCATGCAGAACCTTAACCAAGGTGTGATGTCAACACTAAGTGCTTGAGATACTTTGTATAGACAAGCTTAAAATATAAAAGAATGCGATATTCCTTTGAACGACAGGTGAACACATGCACAGAACAACAAACATGCAAAAACACACTAATGCATTAATAGGCACAACGTGTCCCTCTTTTTTATTTTATTCTTTTAAACCCCCCCCCCCCCCCCCAATCTTATTACAATTTAATACTTCTAATTTCATGTCATGATATGGCTTACTTACCCATGAAAAATAAAATATGTACAAATGTAGTTCCATGTCATAGATTTATTTTTAGACTGTATTGCATATAATTCACAAAAGTCTAGATAGAGCCAAAGGTAAGTGTTACATTTTTCAATGATTCTTGGCATCCCCTCTCTTCTCTCCATACAAAAACAAGATGGCCAAATGACCCCGTGTAGCTCACATGACAGTTGTAAAGGACAATATGATGTAATTATGTTACCATGGTCTTTCTAAGAGTTGCCCTATTGGCCTATTATTAGACCTCACAAGACCCAGTTTCAAGCTCATTTAAGATTTCATATAGACAAACATTCTGAACTAGTTTCATTAAGTTTGGGCCAAAACTGTGGCCTCTAGAGAGTCCATGATAAGATCTTTTCTAAAATTTGACCTTACATTTGAACCTATGTGACTAATTCTAAATTTACTCAAGATATAATGGAAATAACCACTCTTACCAAGTTTCATAAAGATTGGCCAAAAATGTGGCATCTAGAGTTGTTCACATGCAATTATTGATGACAAACAATGCACAAAGACTGAAAACAAATTAAAGGTCTTTTTCACCGCAAGCACTTAGGTGAATTTATTGCGCGCACAACTGTACACACACCAAAATATCCACATACGAATAGCTGACTAAAGATTAATAAAAGTCTGTTCAACCTTTCCTAATGTTTAAGATTTTTTATGTAAGATTTCATTTAGATTTAATCTATGAGAAAAAAAAATCTATGAAAAAAACTAAGAATAAGGAATATCTTAGGGGAAAAAAGTTTTGGAAAGGGAAATTCATTAGTTTAATCTAAGATGTAAACTGAATACTGCCCTAGATCAAACTATGGGATCATTACTCCAAACTTTCCTTTGACATGAACCTGCTGTAGCTATAGTGACACTATTTTAATGAAATCATCTGGGTAAACAGTTCAGGTATAAAGCTATTATAAACTGTCTATGAGTATAAAGTTACAAACTAGCTATGAGTATTTAGTTATCAAATGCTGTCTAAATACATTTTCTGCCTTGAAATTTACTCTTAATGTTCTGAATTTAACTATAAAATAATTAACAGTTTGTTTTTACCTAATTACAAAATAACAATTTTTAACTAGAACAAAATCACAAAGTTTAATTTATATTAGTAATTAAAGCAAATTTAGTAACACCAATGGAAAAAAATGTAAGTGAATCAAGAAAGTTTAGGAATAATGCACTAAATTGTGTATAAGACTAAAAAGCATTTAACTCTGATAAAAGCAAAAATTGCTACAAAAATATTCCTAACCAAATAAAAGTATGAATATGAGAAAAATCCCCACATTTTGTTTAGCTGCCTCCATGAATCCTAGACATTTATTGATATGGGTTATCCGTTCCTACACACAACAACTTTTCTAGCATGTAACTGCAGGACAAGGGAAGAAAACAGGTAAGATATGGACTGAAATCAAAACTCCACAAGTTAGCTGCAAATATCATTGTGTGGTCAAAAATAAAAAAAATTATGAACTAATCTTTAAGTGCTTTTAATTTCTATATATAAAAACTCTTTGAAACATTTAGCTCTTTACATTTTTTTTTTCTTTTTGTTTTTCCCCCATTAAATAAATTTATATTAGAATAGGACAAGCTTGTGATGCTCACTTTATTTCGTACATGGATTTCTTTCTTTTGATGAAGGCAACCCTTAGATTCAGTTTTGTGAAATACCCTTTTTACACCTGGAAAAATGTACATGATATTTGCAGCTGAAAGGATTTTAGAGGCACGAGGAAACTGCCAAACAATGAAATGTAGCAAGGCATACCAAGAAGTCTAAAATTTTATTCAATACATTGAGGGTGGAAATGCAATTCATCTACTCTAGCCAGTTTCTGTAGGATTTCTTTTCACAAGTTATCCACAAAATTAGTAGAAATATATCCTTACTTTATCAAACTTTTGTTTTCCATTTGCAATGATAACAAATATTCAAATCATCTTATCAGATTATCCAAAAGCTATATCAGGATATCATGTGATCAATGACTTTTACACAACAGATAACTTCATTTATTTGTGAAACTGTTTGTGAATAGCTGACCTCGCCACAAATGAAATATGATTTTAACAATATATGAAGATGGGGATCAGATTATTTCAGAAAAATTTGCAATGTCCATTTATATGAGGTATTGATCTGCCTTGCTACAGTGTTGCCAGGACAACCAGTATACACAGGAGTGTGTACTATACACATGAGGGGTGTACCGTGATGAATGGTGGCTCATGCTGCCGACCCTAAGCTGCCCCTGGATTCTGGATAACTATCAGCAGGTAGTCATTTTCTAGGGAAGAAAAAGTGGAAATAAATATAAACTATAGTTAAATCAGTCAACTAAAGTGCTAAACTTAACACAATCAAATCAATGGCGTCATGATTATATGGCAGAATGAAGGAAAAAAAGCTACATGATACTGACACTGCCTGCTAAGATAATCTATTTACCTGTAATACAATCTTCGTGACATATTTATATAGGAAAAATACAACAAAAATGACAAGCTTGTAAGCAAAAAGTATTAATTAATTCTTATGTAAAAGCATATTTGATAATTAATTAATTATAGTTTCCATTTCATGAAATGAATACAAAAATACAACACTATAGCTGTATCCTTGTCAAATTAAAAAAACTGAGTCTAATATTACCATATATCTATAAGGTTTCTTGTAATCAGATCTACTGAATTCAAAGTGGACAAACAGGATATATAGGGGTAAAAATTACAAGTAAAAAATAGTGGTATATTTTCACACACGACTTTATCAATAGCAATTATGGTTGTTTCATTGTATTACCTGTAAAATGCTTCACTAGCTTTCATACCAAACTGCTTTAAAAAGGTGATACTAAATTGCTTAAACATATTCAAATTATCACAATGGACATTGAAAAAAAAAAAGACAACAAAAAACAACAACAGAAAGATAAATCACACACACAAAGGAACAAGATTGTTTGACATGTAATGCAAACTCAAACTTTGACTCAGAAAAGCAAGACTTGGCATGGGCTATATTAATGTCACAAGATTGATCATAATTCACTTCCAAAGAAAACGATACTGAAAAGGAACAGTTCCTTTATTCTAGTATCAGGGACATTGACCTGGTTGATCCCTTTACAAAACTGTCAATAATTCAACAAAAAAAACACACTTAACTAGCCATACACAGAGCAGAAGTTCACCAAAAATATATGAAATATATGAAATATCACAGAGTATAACAAATGTACACTGTACAAAGAAAGAGAAATACAGACCAGATGTAGCATGAAAAACAATATTACTGGTGCTTAAAAAATAAAAGAGAATATGACAAGATATGCAAGTAGGAATTAATATGTATGAATGAATGATTTTAATTACTGCATGACACATGATAGCAGGTGTTGATATTGATATTCTCTGAAATTAATGCAGATTACATAGTGAAAACTGAATAAGGGTGCATAAAATCTGAACAAAATATTCAGCTTTTCACACAACTAAAACAGCTAAATCTAATAGTGGCAATGAAAATGCTAGATCTTCAAATATGTGATTTGGGCTCCAAAGAAATGATCATCATTTTGGAAAAAGAAATACCAATATTAACACATTCTAAGTCTTGCTTAAATAAACACAACTTATATAGTCATGTGAAAAGTACAAATACCTGATAAACATTAATAGATTTTTTTATTTTGTGTAAAATTGGCTCGGTCATCCCAGAAATATATGCCAGGAATTTCCGTTGAAAATCGTGTATGTCCGCAAAATGACAACCAAAATGAAAGGTTTATAAACATTTTTTTTTTAATTTAAGACAAAAATCATATTGAAAAATTGAGCACAATGTTTGATTTGAAAGCCTTATACCCATCATTGAAGACTGCTACGAACAATCAGCTAGTACAATATTATCACGTTGCTGAACACTATTATCACTTTAAATATATTCTGTATACCACAAATTCAACTACTGCTATTCAAATGAAAAGTAACAGGTAAAAGAGCTATGAATTAGTTTTCAGTTAGCACACTCTATATAGAAGCCACTCTAGATCTGTATGGTATGTACACTAGGCTGCAGAATGTGCTCAGTATGAAACACTGTCACACTTACGTCCATCACACCGCCCCTCTGAAAATGTGTAACATGTCCAACCACTTCATTACAAAGCAACACAGAGTAAACAATCACTCAAGGTGATTAATACCCCGCTACACGGCCATGACTCAACAATAGAAAACAATTTAGAAGTCGCCTAGAATTTTTGGCCAGAAACTCTGAAAATTCAAATTTATCAGTGATTTATTTCAATAGAACACAGTTCTATTTTCTATTTTACCATGTACAAAATAGATTGATCTATTTGAAAGGTTACAACGGGGCAACACTTGAGATTCCTGTAAAGCCCATCTTCACTCTTGTGAAATGCTGTTAAAAAAATTGACAGTGACTTTTTCCTTCATGATTTAAATCTGGAAAATGGATCTATATGTATTCCTATTTTAATAGAAAAGAGGACAATACCTTCAGAACTAAATGAAATAAAACCAAAACAAAAAACAAACAAAAACTTATGTAGTACTGGTATATTCCTGAGTTGTTTTATCTAATAAGACTGAAAATATTAATTTTTAAAATGCTACAAAACCTACAATAGCCATGCATACCATGCAAGAATAAATAAGTTCATATAATCATTCACATTAGCAAAATAATCATTCACATTAACAATCTATTTTTTCTAAAAATAAATTGGCAATCTGCTTAACTTTCAAAATAGAATGAAAATTGTTTTCTTTTCCTTAACATTCCTCTATGAAACATAGTTTGAGGGGGTATCACAATTTCATTTGATTTTTCAGTAACCTTTGACTTAAAGTTACATAACAGTACTACGATGTTAGGCATTCATAAAATATTTTACAATCAACTCTGAAGATATCTGCACATGTACCTATAAACTTAAGTGTCTGTTGGAACACCTGGCAATTATAAAGTAGATCAAGCAATAAGTGATTCCGATCTTACTACAATATGTCCAAGACTGAGAATTACTACATTAAGAGAAACTGGCCAAGTCCTAGGCCTACTTACCAGGTGCTACCATGATTTCATATTTCTTGGATCGCATTCTGAGGAACGTAAGATCATTCAATGGGTCTAGATCTCGAACAACACTCTTCGCTCTATGTGTGAGCTGAAAAAATAGTCCTGCATACTGCACTGTGGTAGAGTTATCCAGGGATGTTTTGATTGGAATACCTGTTGAAATGAAAATGTACTCCAAATTAGTTCACTTGTAATGTCTTAAGTACAAATAAGAAACACATAGTTTATATTAAATATACTTCAACACATATAATTTTTATTTGCCAAAAAAAAATGCATATCTTATACAAAATAATCTTAAGAGGACTTTTCTGCATTACTATTAGAAATACATACCCCTACTTTGCAGTATGATCATGCGGCCATAACCTTGCTATGATGCAATGAAGTTTGAAATGCAATCCTTTGTCACAAGATTTTGTGATGGATGGATGAATGGACAGACAAACAAAGCAAAATATATACTGTCCCACTTTTCAAAAGGGGAGGGGGGTGTATGTCATAAAACTAGAAATGTGTCCTTTGGACACTGATTCCCTCATTGTTTGGTTTCATTAGACTAATAACGAACAGAAACAATATATTTATAATAATTCATTGTTAAAAACAGCCATAACTCCGTCAAAAGGTGTAGGATTGCAACATGAATCACCCTTACAAACCAAATATGAAGCTATTAAAAGTTAATGAGCAGAAACCGAAATTTGACAAAGAAATGGTAAAAACTTTACAAATATTTACTGGATATTACATCATAAAAACCAAAATTGAACTTTGTATATGCAGTTTATACTTTGGTTGGTATTATATACTGAACTAAATAAAAATCATATCCATTGAGTCTTTCAAAAGTAATTGATAAGAAAAGAAAAATTGACATTAGAATATATGTCAACAAAGGGTCATAACTCCAGACATATTACATAAATAGGACTTGGCCTGTATTTTAAATATATCATAATTCTTATAAACTAAATACAAATTTAATCCATTAAGTACTTGAAAAATCAAAGAAAGGGGGGGGGGGGGGGGGGGGATCAACGGATGCACGCAGGGAATCACAGGGGTAACTCTTTATACCCCTTTATCATTCTTTAAATGATGGGGGTACATGTATAATTAAAGAAAAATAAAAAACCTGTAAGAGTTTAGATGATGATACAAAAAAATCCAGACAGTTAAAAAACAGATTTTGGTTGCAAAATATACTGGAAAACAATGATACTTTTTTATCATTCAGATCTTCATAATCAATGGATTTTTTATCAAAACTTTAACATTTCAATGCAGTTTTTATGACCAGCAAAAAATTTCGTATATTCCTCAGGCTCTATATATATATATATAATGAAATCTAATAAATTATAAGCTACAGAGACTTAAGGCTTACCTTCTGCATTGACAACGATTACTCCAATAACTCCTTTGTGAGACTGAATTCTCTTGATAATTTCCTCAACCTCATTCTGAGACTGAAAAGCAATGATCAACTATTCAACATGGCAGAGTAAGAATTCTTAGTTATGGTCATGAATAACTGAGTGAAGGACTTTTTCCCTACTTTATCAGGGGCCGTACAAAGGCTACTTTCTTTCTAAACATTTTCTTTAAATTCCTCTGCAGTTTTCCACAAATTTGCTATTTACACCAGCTCCTTTTAAATCGAACAAATGTCACATTTTCCATAAAGATAATTAAAGTTTTAAGGTCTCTGAGATTAATTTTTGAGACCACTTGAATGAATGCGGATGTGTCTCCCAAGCATAAGAAACTTGACCTGGCCAATCAAAGTATATAGGTCCCCCATGGCACCGTAGAACTAACGAATGCATCTAACATGAAATGATAGTTTTCATTATTTATTGAAAATAACTACCAGTGACCCTTCTCTATTTCAGCAAAAGTTTTATCTTAAGGTTGAGAGGCAGAACAGGGAGGGAAATTAACGTTCGCCCACTCGCCCGAGGCAACCACTTTTTGGTGTGGGCGAGTGTTTTTCTAAGGTTGGTCGTCCACTGTGAGGAATACCTTTTTGGAAAACCTGAAAGTCAGGGTCTCCACTGTCAATCCCCAAAGATGCCATTTGTGATTTTTTTTTAAGAATCTGGCGCTAAATTTTTCCATTTGGCGAAAATAACTGGCGCTAACTTTTTCCAGTCATCATATTTTGTTTTTTGCATTATAAATGACATGAGCGGCATGTATTTTTAAAGTAAGTGGCACAGAACTGGTACCCAATTCACGCCTTTCACTGATTGGGTTAATGGGGTTAAAAAACGATAACCAGCCCACATGGTGTGTATACACAGGCTGATTTGGGGTAAACTTGCGAAGATTATCTTCACTTTCCTCCATTTTTTCATTGTATGTATTTGTATGAACATTACCCTCAATGTATTATTTATTTATTATCAATTACATGCATCAGTAAAATTTTAACATGATTGAGAACTCTGAATGGATTACAGGGCTCTCCTTTGACCCGAGTTCCCGGGTTTTGACCCGGGAGATTTCCCAATGACGCTTTTTTGACTCTGGGTAAAATTGTACCAAGCGTCATTTTGACCCGGGGCAATAACAGCTGGTGCGTCAATACTACCAGATCAGTCGGTCATAAAAGTACCGCCTCAAAGAGATTACGTGATCAGTAAGTGCAACTGACCCCCCATTGACTTGCTATCACTGTCAGTTACTCTAATTAGCCTAATACATTCTCGTATTGCTTCGGCAATCTTCGTATACACCACTGAATGTAATTGCAGAAGCTACTGTACTAGCTACATGTTCAAATAAGCAATTGGCATGTGACATGTGACTCTACGACAAAAATATTGCGAGATCTTGTAAGTACACCAGTACTATAGTATAACTATATTCTCAGGTCCAAATGCACCCCCCCCCCCCCCCCGACACAATTTACCCAGAACACAAGCTTAACCAGAAGAGTCAGTAAGAAACCCTGACATAGTATATATGAACAATAATATTGCTAGATAGATATATTGTGGGCTTGCTTCGATGTTCTGTCTTTTAAATTAATGATGATGATAAAATTTACAGCACTGAACCCCTTGTCACTGGATGTCCAAGGAAGGATTTTGACAAGTAAACACATTGAAGTTGATATAGAGCCATTCGCTTATAGGGGTCGCCTAAAAGTTGGCGACTGTTGTTCGCAAACAAAATCATACTATGTACACTTTCTATTGATGTTCCTTAGTTCGTTTTAAAATGTGTATCTAGTATAAACGACCAAAAAACTTACCATTTTCACTGGTATCTGCTTAATAAGCTCACAAACCAGGAATCGTTGCTAAGGTTGTCTTGAAAATAAATAGCTTCCGGTGACTCAGAGAGTTTGGATCTTTATAATCATATAAAATATTCAAGATCATATATTTATTAATATATATATATTATTCATTAGTTTAGATATGCAGTTCAAACAAATTATTTTTGAGTAATAATATACAATTCTAAGTAAAATTTATGGACAGCTGTGTTTAGAGAGTATAAAACTTTAGTAGGGCTATTAGTACGTGTTCAGTGTAGATTGCACACGAGTTATATAAAATTAAAAAATAGGACCCTATTCTCGATTTAGATATAAAGCCTATATAAGAACTGTATGGTGGCATATTTCTGCCAGCCACTTATCCACTTAGCTATGTCGAAACTTTTCTGAAAAATTGTCACATAGTCAGTTAGTATCTGGCAAGTAGAAAACTTTCGTGTTATCCTCTTGGTATCTTAACAGAACAAAACTGCCTGTTAGTGCCCACTACTGCCAGTGCCAGCCATATATTTACTTAAGATAACTGGATATCTCGCCTTTTTTCAAGTTAGTCAGTTAAATTATGTGGATAACAAGCATTTTTTCACATAATTATCTGGAAAAAGGCATGATATCCAGTTAAAATAAGTGAATATGTGAATGGCAGTAGTGGGCACTAACAGACAGTTTAGTCCTGTTAAGATACCTAAGTGGATAACTTGAAAATTTTCTACTTGCCAGATAATAACTGAATATGTGACAATTTTTCAGAAAAGTTTCAACATAGCTAAGTGGATAAGTGGCTGGCAGAAATATGCCACCATAGATTTAGCCCACAGTACAATTCTTAATTTTAAATAGGAAGGCAACATTACAAATTATGAAACAGCAACTTCTAGAGAAGACTAAGATAGAAAGTCTGTTGATACACATATTATGGTGGCATATTTCTGCAAGCCTCTTATATATCCACTTAGCAATGTCGAAAGGTTTCTGAAAAATTGTCACATATTCAGTTATTATCTGGCAAGTAGAAAACTTTCGTGTTATCCTCTTAGGTATCTTAACCAGACAAAACTGCCTGTTAGTGCCCACTACTGCCAGCCATATATTCACTTAAGATAACTGGATATCTCGCCTTTTTTCAAGTTAGTCAGTTAAATTATGTGGATAACAAGCATTTTTTCATATAATTATCTGGAAAAAGCATGGTATTCAGTTAACCTAAGTGAATATGTGATTGGTAGTAGTGGGCTCTAACAGACAGTTTAGTCCTGTTAAGATGTACGACTTTAGATATTCCTTCTCTTGAACAACAACATATTGCCAACAGGTTCCTCCCAGTGCATTTCCTTATGTTACCGGGGTTTTGGTCTCAATAAACGATTTATTGCCTTAATGAGTTATTGTAGGAAAGACTTTTAGATTATATTAGGCAACAGATAGTCAGCTACTCTTAGGTCTGTGAAATAATTTACGCAGTATAAACCAGGCGCGATATATGAGTAAAGTCAAGGTCATGGCCTTGTGGACATACTGAGTATTACGAAAGGTAAACTGTCACGAAACGATCACTCTTTTCCCTGTTATCTTTAGTGAAACCCCCGAATATATTATTGTCATTGAAACAGTTTGGCCGATGAATTTACGAGAGTCAATAAAAAATTTTGTTATGGATTAATGCTCTCAATATTGCGCGTGTGGATTAGCTTAATGTTGGCTGGTTCCACGTCATTATATGGTGGACACAACTTTCTGCTAAAGGAGACGTGAATGCACGAGAATTACACTGGTTCCCTTAAGGTCACGAGCAGCCCGCGAACATTTCTAAGATGTTACTCTTATATCTGCCAAGTAGCCATGACATGTTCAACTATACATGGAGGAACAACAAGTTTGAGCCCACGCAGTAAGTTCCTTTATGTATATTTCTTTACGATATGAAAGACCTAAACTTGTTGGGGATTAAATTTGATTGATGGAGTTTGTGCCATTTATGCCTTTCTTGCTCTCATTTCTTAACAGCAAACAGTTCAAAAGTTCCTTTCACTGAGCATTTTATACTTTTAATAATCAAAGCACACAGTCCGCTGAGAGACTGTCGGCAGGATAAAAATAAACATGGTGAGATATATATAGTTATACATGTACACCGAATTCAAATTCCAGCGTTTAAGCAGGATTGAAATCGGAAGAGGCAAAGGAAATATGATGCCAAAATATTGCACACTTTTTCCTGCAGCTCTAGTTACTAGTAGTAATTTAAGTCAGCTAAGTTGCTGTTTGTTTCCTGATGACCCGCTGACAAGTTTCTCAGAGCGCTTTGATTTATTTATAATGTTTGTTTCATAATGATCCGGAGTGAGGTTCCATTTCATAAATTGCTAACCTTAGGAGGATGACCTTATTTTAGTATGTGCACAATCGCATTTCATTGATGCGCTATGTACAGGGTGCGGAGTGACACAAAATGATGAAGATACGTGGCTGTGTTAATAATTCAAATCAACAAAGACCTATTAAACTTAAATAGGTCTTTGAAATCAACAATGCCTGCTGAATTTGATTTACCGATACATCAGACTGCGGTAGCCAGTCTAAAAATGCAAAATTATAGACCGGCTGCCATCTTCTTTACCGCCAGTGATAATGAACCCTTAAATCACAGTAACATTACATCAGATACAATGTGTGCATCTGCGAATCAACGAAAAATTACACGCAATGAACCGTTGCCTTTCAAAAGTGAAAGCCGGAAAACTACCAAAATGGCCGACAACTCTACGTAGCGAAGCGAACAAATTACTGATCACATACGTTGTGATATAGCGTCCCTGGTGAAACCAGATAGCTTGTTGAATAAAAAATAAATTGTATTACTTCGAAATGAGATCAAAAAACTATACTTATCCAGGGTCTCTTTAACACTATATATAGCGACCCTGATTTAACATTAGTAACTTTAGATCTTTGATGTGATATATAACATATCTTCTCAATAAGTATTAGTCTCCTCCGCCGTGCCGATAGTTTTGCTTATCAGCACGACGGAAATATATTGCAGCCATTCGTGCGGATAAGCAAAAATATAGGCACGACCGTCGTGCCGATAGACTCGCATCCAATTCACCGGAAGTAAATATTCATTGACTATCAGAAGCCTAGCAACGATCCTTAGGTGCAAGTCATTCATAACATTGTGAGCATCAGCTAATTTCTGCAATATGGTATGTCTATTGAATCTCTCGACTTTTAATATAACCTTTTTACGAATTTGTCCTAACTTGATTTGCTTTAAATACAAGATTTACAGAAGAAAGAGAAAAAAAAAATTATTTATTTTTTGGTATCCCCCTTCCCACCAACACAGATCTAGTGGGTTTGATACTTTTTCATATCAAATAACATAAAATGTTCTTTTCATTATGTTTTATGTTTTACTAAAGAAATGATGTATACAAATTTGTACGTAACTGTGAGTTTTCGATCTTGATCATCTCGTCTGAGACCCTGTTCTGACAGGCCTAAACTCTACCTGGGGAAAATTTGGTAGCCTTGCAACCTGTAATCAACCATCACACTCAGCGTTCAAGTTTTCATCGACACCTAACAGCAGTGTCTAATGATGACAGAGATAAATGATAGAAACATTTTTACATATATTCAACACTATATATTCATGATACAGATGATGATAGTTGGCGGTTGACCAAACTCTTGTTTTTTATTGTAGTCTCTCATGCACAAGCGACTGAGAGAAGTTCTTGACTATGATTCAGATGAGTTTTGTAGGAAAATGTGATTAAAACAGAAAAATATTGTAAATTTTATTTTCTACCAGTCTTTTATGTGATTTTTTTTCTTATTACAAAATGATTTCCATGCTGAATGGGCCTTTTATTTCCAAATCATCAAAATACAAGTATTTATCTTCTGTGTTAACATTTTTGAAATGGAAGTCATTTGTGTACAATTTGCAGCTGCTATGAGGTAACCAAAGTGGCAGTGTTGGGTACAAACAAAATGATTACATATTATCTTCTAATGTGTTGAATGTTATTTTTGAGTAACATGGCAGACGTATTACATGATTTTATATGTTATTACTAAAGAAGATAACAAAAAACATTTACAGACACTCAAAGAATGATTGAGGCTATTGAGCCCATACACCTTTTAACTTGTTTGGTTATTTAATGATGTTTTATGGTGTCAGTATTTGAGATAAAGTAATTAATATAATGAAGCTTTCTTACTAACTGTAACTAGGGAACTACAGATCTTGCATTTTACAAACACTACCTTCTAGCCAAATGGAATCATTTAGAAATAATTTCTGAGTTTTTATTATTCTAGTAGTTCATATTATATAATTTCTACTTTTGTCTATTTCAGTCTGAAGTAGAGGAAAACATCAAGAGAATTTGTGCCCACAAGGGTGTTGCTGGGGTCATCACTATTAATGGAGATGGTAAGTTATCATTTTACCTGAGCATAAAGTCCATATATCAAACAGTTAAATTCCTTCTTATTCAATATTTAGGCTAAAGTTTGCCTTTCTCAAGGAAAATAAACACATGATTTTTTAGCAAGTTCTACATAATAGACGTTTGATAGTCACCATATTGTTATTGCTATGAACAACGTCAACGTCATACAAGGAGAAAATCTCAACAGTTTTTTCGTTTTAATTTAATCCTATTCTGTGTATGTTTGTAAAATGCTCTGTTATAGTATTTGTTTAAACTAAACAGAAAGGTACAGAAAAGCAGCCACTTTTATTTTAAATATCAATAGAACATAACAGTACTGTATAAGTTTGGATATATTTCTCTGTTTTCCATTTTGAATACAAGTCTCTGGGGAGTAGGCGTGGAAGTGTATAGGAGTGAGTGTGTTGATCTGATGGCATTGTCTGATCAATAACTTTTAGATGACTTGACAAAATCATATAATTTTTATTATTCATGTTTATCTTAATAAAATAAAGACTAAGTCAAAATCCATATTTTTACTCTGTTATGGCCCCTTTTCGACCGAAATTTGATTTGCTAAAAATAATTTGTCTGATGGATAACTCATCATAGGCTCAACTGAGTTAGATATTTTTGGTACAAATGACTATCCCAATAAAATGAAGGCTATGTTAGACTTTTGGGGAAAATTTGACACAGTTATGGCCCCTTTCTGACATAGAATTTGCTGAATATACCATGTTCGATGGATGAGGCTTCATATTTTGTGTCAAAGTGCCGTTTGGGGTATTAATCACCCTTAGTGATGTTTCTAGCTTGCATTTTTGTATGGCTCAAATTGTTAAGTCCTTGTTTAATTGACAGTCTTTCATCAGTCTGTTTTTATCAATTGTCAGTAGGTGCCTATTGTCTGCAGTGTTTTCTCAGTTTAGTCAGTGTGTGTTGAATCATCAGTCAATGTTTAATTGTCAGCCCGTGTTTTGTTTCAGGTATTCCCATTAGATCAACATTAAGCAACGATCTAACAGTGGCTTATGCAGGACTGATTCACATGCTTACTACCAAAGCCAAGAATGCTGTTCGTGAGCTTGATC
This sequence comes from Solen grandis, assembly GCA_021229015.1. Taxonomy (NCBI): domain Eukaryota; kingdom Metazoa; phylum Mollusca; class Bivalvia; order Adapedonta; family Solenidae; genus Solen; species Solen grandis. Next base: position 67,213,754 of record CM037785.1, read on the forward strand.
CACAGAATGACCTAACCTTCCTCAGAATTCGATCAAAGAAAAATGAGATTATGGTTGCACCAGGTAGGTTATATAGGATGGAAATCTCCATCGTAAAAAAGTGCTCTGCTCTCTATCTATTTCTGTAAATTAGTTCTCTTTTTTCTTTTCTCCAAACCTAGATAATGATTACTTCTTGGAAGTCATCCAGGATCCAGATGCAGAATGAGGTTCAAGAGTTAACAGTGTAGAATCCATAAAGTCAACCATAGGTACACAACACACAGCTATGTATGCTGAATATACAATGTACATGTCATTTTTACTGAATACAGTTAAACCTGTCTTAATTGGTCAGTCAGTGGAACACGAGAAATCATTTGCTTAACAGAGGTGGCCGCTAAATGAAGGTTAAACATTCAACAAAATGCTAGTTAATTTAAAACTGACCGCTAAATACAGGTTGACCGCTTAATGCGGCTAATACAGGTTGAACTGTATGTGTATCAAGCTGTGGTTTAAACCTATTCCTTTTTTTTGGAAACAAGATTTAAATTTATACTTATCCTACTGGGTACAAGTACAAAGTATATGTACAAGTACTTTGAACCTGTAAGGATCACAAAAATTTCTTGTTTCAAATTAAGCCGAACCAGAGACCTTCATATCTGCAGTCACAAGCTACTTCTATAGGCCTTGGTGCTTTTAGCTTTGATCAACCAGCTTGATGAAGAAGATATCATATTTCTATGCTAAGAAGAAATCATTATTCTATGCTTCACCATTAGATGAATTGCTTACACTATAGTCCATGTATACCGATATCTTTTAAAATGTTTTCCATATTAGTGGCAGTTACAAGTTTTTGAACACATAAATGTGTTATGCAAGGTATTAAGTAGATACTGCAAATACTACTTTCAGTATAGTCCACATTAAAAGTTATTGATGCAGTCAACTTAACTTCATGTATCATGCTGACTTAGGGTTCAGTTTTAAATTTTGTGTTACATTGGACCATATTGTGATTATTTGAAAATGTAGTTTGAATCATTTAAACAGATAGCATAATAGATTCCCTGACAGATGCTAAATTTTGTCATGTGGGGACATTCCTGTGATAATGTAGTTGTTATGAAGGATATACACTGAATTATATTATTTACTGCACATTACAATATCTGGTAAGCTTTTGAATGCCATTTCTTTTAGCAATTCAATGGAAAAAAACAAAACATTATTACGAGCCAAACACATGAGCTGTGTTTTATTATTTGTATCCAAATACCGATTTTGAACACAACAATTTTAAATGTTTAATATTCTCAAGTATGGCATGTTTCAGAGTTTAGGTCTTTAGTTTAGCTTGGTGCACGTTTAAATGTGTTTTTTGTCAGTTTGGTCAAGCATAAACATTCAGCAACTGATTGAATTGAAGCATGTGCTAAACAAAATAGGGCACACCATGTTCAGCATAAGTTTACCAGGATTGTGTTTCATAAAAATTCTGAGATTTTCCTCAGTTTTCCACTATTACATTATAATAAATGTTACTAGGGCAACATACAGACACCAGTTTAGTGGATACTCTAAACATGTATATCACAAATATCATTTTAGTACCTAAAGAGTTTTTTCAAGACTGGCAAAACAGGGATTGTCTTGAGCTATGTTTTTTTATGTAGATTTTTTTTGTGTGTGTGACATATACCAATCTTGTGCTGCTCATGGTTTGTTTTCCTGTTTGCATATTAAGTTATATTAAATACATGTACTTGTTTTGTATATTTAATTATATAAAATACATGTATTTGTTTCGCCATAATATATATTTATTTTTTTGCATTGCTTTTGTTTGATATATAAAATAATGATAATAATTATCAAGAATCTGACAATTAATATCCTTTAATATTATATAATTATATAGTAAACATGATTTATAAAATATAGCGCTTGTTATGTCAACTAAATTCCATACCTTAACCCTTTCCCTCATAGAGGACACCATGAAAAGACCTATGCGAACAGCATAAAACCAGATCAGTCTGCAAGTAACTCGCAGGCTGATCAGGTTTTATGCTGTTCGCTGCTCCTCAGTGGTGTGGAAATGAGGATTTTGTAAATAAATTTGGTAAGGTTTAACTGTGGTTTTCTGCAGATCAGGCTTTATGTGATACCTATTGAGGGCGTCAAAATGAGTCTATATGAGGGAAAGGGTTAATACTGAACATGAATGATACACTTATATCCCGTCATGGAGGAGAATGAATAATTATGAACATTTCATTATGCTTATTTTCAAATCCAATTATTTATGTTATGAAAAAAAGGAAACCTGGTGTTATGCACTAAATACAAACTGAATAAATATGTTTAGACTTATTATAATGACTCATTAAGCTTAGGAACTAAATGAGTTTACTTTCATGACTTACATACATGTGTTACTTTAATCTGTTTATTTCAACACACCATGACCTTTTTAGCAGATTTTAGTCTTTACAAATACCAAAATTTACACTTAAAGCAAAAACAACTTTGGTCAGTTGCCCAGACTTTTTAAAAAGAAACCCATGCAAAAACCAAACTGTCTACATATTAACCATTTTTGGCAATGCCACCAGATTTTTTCCTCACCAATGTGAGCGTTGTTGAATATTATGTTAATTATAATTAACTTTTTTCTTTCAGAAAAAGAATATCTGTTGATCGTCATCCAGGAACCCACCATATAAAGAACAACCATCTTGATACCACACAGTGTCCCCCATGTCAGCAGGCCATGGTTATTTATCTTTAAATTTGGTTTTCAAAATACAGATTTCATCACAACATTGTAATTGCTTTGAAAGTAAGTGAAATTGACAAAATACATGTATCACAGCATCACATGGTGACAGCAAGGACATTATGCTTTTCTTGGATATAATTTCAGCGCTTCAATCTCATGACATGATTAAATCTCATGTTGTACAGAATTACAGTTTTATTTATTCAGTATTTATAATTACACTTTTTATCATGTGCAGTAGCTTTACATGGGAAAGTTGGCGATGTATCCATTTTACATCATGTTCATCATGACTCACATTGTTCTGTTTTGATTGCTTTTCATGTTCATTTGATATGTTTATATTGTACTACATGAAGTATCATATTTAATAAATCATTCTGTTCAAGTATAACATTGTTATTTCTCGTATTCCTGAGAGTTTTAAGTGAATATAGCACTCGCTGCACTCTTGATAACTCACTCAGGACCATGGATTAATAAATCATGTTTCTCACCTTTGATGAATTTTAAAAATCCTTTATATTCTTAAATTTTTTCATCTCAGACCTGATTTAGAGAACAGTATACATGTAAATATGTAGGTTTCCGAGTGGAAAACAATACAACAAACAATTACTCTTTACCAGTACAGTCAACCCTTGATACACCGGCAGTGTTTGTATATCTCGATTTCACTGAAGTATCAAAAATTGCTGTCGATACCAGAAGCCAAATTTTCTGTTGTTAAGGGATTAATAAATCCATCAAATGATCTTTTAGTGCTGGAACCCAAGCATGTCATTGTATCAAATGTCAATGTATTGAGGGTTGACTCTATTTTGGCAAAACTTGCCTTTGTCAAGGAAAAAGTGGCTTTAAGATTCATGTTTTTTTTTCTTTGAAAAAAGCAAGTTTTGCAGAAATATTGGTAAAGAGTGAACTTAATTGTTTACAGTATACATGTATCTTCTATTATACCTCTTTTTCATTAGAATTTAAGAATGAAAAACAAAACAAATAACAAATACTTTCATTCAAAAATCACTGATATTTTACTTTAGCTTTGGATGCTATGTGAAAATGGCCCTGGTACCTATAGTACTGGACAAGTCACAAGTATGTAAAATTGTCATGAATATATTCGGAAATGATGCTAAACGTACTTATATGACATCATACAATATGTGTGACTGAAAAAATTCAATCACGTTTTCCCAGAAAAGATATACACATGTAAAAAAATATTCAGTCAATGAGTTCATGGTGATGGATTGGAATACAGCTATCCCTCAGGTCTTGGGATTAGCTTGACAGACACAACTTCAGACAGATTTTCCTATTCACTTAAAGCAAATGCAAACCCATGCTAGATACTTATAGTATTTCCTTTGTGTATCAAGTTTTACGTTAAACATACTGGTACACAGTGGTTAGAGCATGTGTCTCAGAAGCAGAAAGTCTTCTGGGTTTTCGTTGCTCCCTGGTCATAAAATACTTGTCTTAAAAAAGTTGTGATACACACAGTTCTCACTACGATCCTGAAAACTAGCATCCTTATAAAAAAATATACCAGGAAGTTGGGGTCTCCCTATGTTGGGAAATCTGGAGTCCTTTTCCAAGAAATTAAGTCCAGGACTCAAGTTCCCAAAGATATTGTGAATTGCACTCCTACACAAACTCATGCTTAAGTGATTGTCATGGACAACTCAGTTTGGTCAATAAGCTGTGTTCACTTCGTCTTTTAAGTAGTCTCAGTTAAGTCAAGTTTTGTACTCTGTTATGCTTAAGACAGTGTTTGAGAACACTTTGTATTACTCAAACTTAAGCATATTTGAGTGGACATATTTTTGTTTGAGAACACTACTTGAATATCATACTCAAAGTCATAAAAGTCTGAGGTGAAACTTAAGTATATTTTGATGCTCAAATCTAGAAGTATGGTATAGTCTGTTCAAAGAAAAGAAAGTTGAGGTATTGTCATCACTTCAATGTCATTGGCATCGACGTGGTTGTGAAAAACTTTAACCTTGACCATCACTATCACAAAGGGATGTAACTCTTAAGCCCATTTTGACCTAATTTATCTCCCCCTTTGAAAAACAACAACAACTGACAGACGAGCGTTGGCATCTTTTTACAGTCATATATTGATCAAGGACAATAATGGCCCAGTACAAATATGATGTAGTGTATCTGCCATGATACTACAATGAAGCTGCCCAATACATTATACTGGTCTTCATGCGGGCAAAGTCACCAAATGACTGAATTACTGTTGGTGCAACATTATGGAAAATGCTTTTTAATATAATGTTTTATTAACTTATACATTTACCCTCATAAATACTCGTATCTAATGCAAAAGAATTTACCAGAGAGCCATAAACCTATGATATCAGGCCTGGATTTCTCAGCATTTAACAAAGCGTCAAAATGAAATATTCCTGAACTCAAAATGTTGAAGATCTGCTACTTCATTATTTATTAACCTAGAGAATAAAACTTTTGCATATATGCTATTTTTAGCATATCCTTAAAGGAAATTGTCTTTGTTTCAAGTTTTCATAATTGTTGCCATAGAATGAGTTCTTAAGTTGAGGAGAATCTAAATTTGAGATGTTTTGTTACAGGAAGTCCAGATACAGGAAGTCCAGATATTATGTATGACAAATGATAGTTGGGAGGCCGAGTCCTATAAAATGATTCTTTGCCTAATAAGCTCACCCACACCCATGAGTATCATAAAGAACAAACATAGTCTCCTGAAACAAATATTTATTAATAAAAGACAATAAAATCTGTGGGAAAAAAAGTGAGACAACATTACACAAACATTTAGACTTGATACTTATTTTGGCACATCATGTAAGCTGTATCTAATAATACTATTTCATATAATGTTAAACTCTTCAACCTCTCCACAATTTAACATGATATAAGTAAATCTAAATAAACTAGAAATGTGTCCATACGACAGAGATGCCCCCACTGTTGGGTTTAATTAGACTGATATTTCTGATAGTGAAAATAATAAAAAGAACAACAGAAAATGACCTCAGGAAAGGCATGCTTATACTTTGATTTTCACTGGGCTCAAAAGTTCCAGGAGTACAAAGCTGCATGAACAAATAACTAGGTCACTGTTTCATGCATGCAATATTACACACTGGTCATATTCATCTCATTCAGCCGTAAAGTCCCAAAGTAAAACCTCAAACTTCTTAAAAAACAAGAGGGCCATGATGGCCCTGGATCGCTCACCTGGTATCATTAGGCTATGTAAAATCAAGTGACCCCTGGGGCAGAGCCAATTTTGACCCCAGGGTCATGATTTGAACAAAGTTGGTAAGAATCGACTAGACAATGCTACACACTACCACACTCTACTTGGTAGAGGTCTATTAGCCCATGTTACATACCAAATATATAAACTCCAGACCTTGAAGATTTTTCTAGTTTTTTTTCCAATATAAGTCTATGTAAAATCAAGTGATCCCTGGAGTGGGGCCAATTTTGACCCCAGCGTCATGATTTGAACAAACTTGGTAAGAAGCGACTAGAAATGCTGCACACCAAATATTTAAACCCTAGGCCTTGTGGTTTCTGAGAAGAAGATTTTTCAAGTTTTCCTATATTAGCCTATGTGAAATCAAGTGACCCCTGGGGCGGGGCCAATTTTGACCCCAGGGTCATAATTTGTACAATCTTGGTAAAGATCAACTCGACAATGCTACACACCAAATATCTTAACTCTATGCCTTGTAGTTTCTGAGAAGAAGATTTTTCAAGTTTTTTCTATATTAGCCTATGTGAAATCAAGTGACCCCTGGGGCGGGGCCAATTTTGACCCCAGGGTCATAATTTGTACAATCTTGGTAGAGAGTCATAAGATCATGCTACATACCAAAAATCAAAAGGCTAGGCCTTGTGGTTTCAGAGAAGAAGATTTTTTAAATCTTCATTTTTAAAATCTATTTTTAGCTCCTGTGACCTAATTATGCAATGGACCAGAACCATTTATACAACTTTAGTAGAGCTTCATCCAAGGAACATTCCTGCAAAATATTTTTCAAATTGGCCAAGCCGTTTAGGAGGAGATGTTGTTTGAAGCAATTGTTGACGCCGGACGCACGCACGGACGCCGGACAAAAGGCGATTAGAAAAGCTAACCTTGAGCACGTTGTGCTCAGGTGAGCTAAAAAAACAACTCACAGACATGATTTTAAGGTAAACTGAGTGCTGTGACCTTGACATAGAAAAGCTAGCCACCATGATCTTGTTTGTTTCTTGTCCTAGGAATCAATTGTGCCAAGTTATTTCAAAACATGACTCTACACAACAAAGTTTCAGCCTGGACAGATTATGTGCAGACAGACAGACAGACAGACAGACAGACAGTTGAAACACTATAAAATATATATACCCATCACCATTTCATGGTGGGAGCATAAAAACATATCTGTAATCAATTTCACATACAGATCAGAAATGTGTGTAAAAGTATGTATCTTTGAGAAAATATTTAAAGGTAAAAATAAAATGTTCAATGTAACATATATGACTATTCAAGCAAAATTGCTGAAAACAAGTTATGAATGATGGTTTTGAATATCAGTAAGAGTACGGATATCCAATATCACTAACTATACATCAGCAAGCACTGCACAGATCATGTCATATTACAATGCTCTGCATTATAAAGCAGTTGCCAAAACATTCTAAAAATCATGGTCCTCCATATATTAATTTGACAGATGTTGTTTTATTGCCACATGATGCTAAATATACTCAGGGTGGATATTACCGATGGTTGTATGTTACCCAGGTATTCAGAAACTACAAGACTGTAGGACTGGTGATGCCACAATATCATTTGCATATTAAAAATAAACACTAAGACTGTGCTGTGAAGTTTAAACCTTAGGCATGAGATACTTCCAAATAGAATTCTTGAATATAATGATCACCCCTCATATAAATTATGCCACTGCACATTAACCCTTTCCCTCATATAGACTCATTTTGACGCACTCAGTAGGTACCACATAAAGCCTGATCTGCAGAAAACCACAGTTAAATCTTACCAAATTTAATTACAAAATCCTCATTTCCAGACCACTGAGGAGCAGCGAACAGCATAAAACCTGATCAGCCTGTGAGTTACTCGCAGGCTGATCTGGTTTTATGCTGTTCGCATAGGTCTTTTCATGGTGTCCTCTATGAGGGAAAGGGTTAACAAGGTTTCTCAATTCACTTTCTTAATTATGTCCATGTTTTTTTAGGGTTATCAAAAACGGATAAATACTGACATTGATATTCATTACAGGTAAACTGAACTAATAAACCTCATCTGAAGCTGCATGAAACTCAGCAGAACTCTCTCACACTATTTACTCAATATGTTCATTATTAAATGCACAATGTCAGATCCTTTAAAATGATAAATTCTTGTGGGGGAGTACCTGTCACAGATCTTGTGGTTCTGGTGTTGTGCAGCTCTATCACATGTTTACAGCTTAACCCTTTCCCTCATACAGACTCATTTTGACACACTCAATAGGTACCACATAAAGCCTGATCTGCAGAAAACCACAGTTAAACCTTAACAAATTTAATTATAAAGTCCTCATTTCCAGACCACTGAGGAGCAGCGAACAGCATAAAACCTGATCAGCCTGCGAGTTACTCGCATGCTGATCTGGTTTTATGTTGTTCGCATAGGTCTTTTCATGGTTTCCTCTATGAGGGAAAGGGTTAAGGTAGATTTGGGGTCCAAGACTAGATCCTGCATCATATTTGTTACTATTCTTATAACTAAATAATAAAGTCATATCCAAGGTTAAACATTCCTTTCATAGTGGAGAACATTAAAATGGATCTATATTGTATTCATCCAATAAACATTTTTTTTCACTTTATTACATGTATAGCTTCAAAAAACAATCTTAAACTTATGAAATGTTGTATATCATTTACTTGTAAAAAAACAATCTGGAATGGCTGCTTTTAATGGAATGTATGGCAAATATATATGATATTTTTAGAAAATACTGAAATAAAAATATATTTATCACATTTGAAATAATAGATGGCCAACATTTGAGATAACTATATTTGACCTCATATTTACTGGAACCATATTCTATGATTACAATAGTGTACCCACATAATGAACTATCATAGAGATTCAACTATATTACAACAAAATATAATGAGTTACAATTAACAGTGTAAATACAACTGTAGTCTAGATTCAATGCCCTAAAGACTACTTCAGAAAACAACATGAGGGGGGATGGATGTAGGGATACACAAATGAAGTGAGGGTTGAATAAAGACAAATCAACACAAGGTTACTGGTAAGCCACTTAAATAATTGTTACTGACATGTTGCTGGGATTACCCTCTTCAATAGAATGTGTGGCAATTTTCTATTCAATTTTAGAAAAAAATTGAATTGAACAATATTCACGTATAAAGCCATATTTCATATTTGAAACAACTGTTTACATACTATGTTTGTATATATGTATATTTTTTTTATCACACTGTTGAACAAAGAAACAATTTTAAAATAAGAAAATATACATTCACACAGATTAAGGAATAATTAACACAGGAATATTTCAAATGATATGTAACATGTTAATGTTCAATGTATAGCACACTTTCTTTTGCAGCATAAAATTTTACACAATCTACCAATTTCATTAACGGATGATAAACAACAACAAAAATAACAACAAGATATCATTTGTTTGAACAACTATAATGCTTTCCAGCTGAGCAAAGCTATTTCAAACCTGATCAGCTTAAATTTTCTTTTCAAACATTTGTAATATTGAAAGTTGCTCATATTACTGAGTTGGTCATGTTGTGAAAATTTTCTCACCTATATATACTAATTCTGATGATGATCAGAGGGGAAGAAACCTCAAAGAACAACAACCCCGTGCTGTGTTGAAGCCACACCTGAGTCCACTTACCTATCAAGGATGTGTGACCTATGCTACTAGTGTAAAACCAGATCAGTCTGGAGGATGTCCATAACACCTTGATACCTATGACATATGGAGGGCAAAATAATGCAAAAAACACCTTCAGTCTGATAAGCATTTGTATGGTATACCATGGTTTGAAATGACAACACTGAGCAATAGCAGATTCAAGTTACACAAATGTAAGTAACAAAAACAAAACTGGATTCAGATCTCCAATATTGACAAGACATACATGCTAACATGCAGACTGCTGTGACAAGCAACTTGTACATTGAAGTCAGTTTGGACCTGTATTGATCCATCATGCCAGCTGTTCATGCAGACCAGGAGACTCCTGTGTCAATAAATACATATAGTTTGTATACCATCAATACACTGCTACACATATTGGTTATCAAAAGAACAAGCATTTGTAAATGGCTGTAGACAGATCTATTCAACCAATTATTTATCTAACATACAAAGCGTCAGTAAATATTTCCTTTCTTTTTTCTTTTCAGCTTTAATACCTGATAATGAATAGGAAAGCGCAAATTTCTTTTTCCCCTTGACACCCCCACCTCTACCTGTATATTTATAGATGCTACACAATTGCCACTGGTTCTGTATGTGGAGGAATTGGAAAACTCACTTTTATTAAATAACCAAACGTATTTGAAAAAGATATTAAACACCCTGGCAGTAACACAGTCTGTTATGGAAATGCTTAACCCTTTCCCTCATATAGACTCATTTTGACGCACTCAATAGGTATCACATAAAGCCTGATCTGCAGAAAACCACAGTTAAACCTTACCAAATTTAATAACAAAATCCTCATTTCCAGACCACTGAGGAGCAGGGAACAGCATAAAACCTGATCAGCCTGCGAGTTACTCGCAGGCTGATCTGGTTTTATGCTGTTCGCATAGGTCTTTTCATGGTGTCCTCTATGAGGGAAAGGGTTAAGGAAACTTGCAATGCAGTAGTTTAAAAAAGCCTGAAATGGTTTTGGAGTACATAGAAAATAAGTGACCTTAACCTTGAACCTAGAACCAAAACTACACTCTGCACATCCTCTCTGTATGCTTAACATTTCTGTCATATAATTTCAATTTCCTTCCAGTGGTTCTTCAGATATAGAGTGGACACAAAATATTCTAACACTATAATAGTATGAAATGTGACCTTCAAGTGAGACCTTGACCTTGAACCAAGACATCCGAAAACTTTGCTTTGCACATCAACATCATAATAGTAGGTCATGTGACCTTTAAGTGTGACCTTGAACCAAGTCATCCGAAAACAATGCTTTGCACATCCTCTCAGTAAAATTGACATATCTGTCAAATTATTTCAATTTTCTTCCAGTGGTTCTTACATTATAACAGTATGACCTTGAACCAAGACATCCGAAAACTTTGCTTTGCACATCCTCTCAGTATGGTTGACATAACTGTCTAATTATTTCAACTTCCTTCCAGTGGTTCTTAAGATACAGAGTGGACACAAAATATTATAACACTATAATAGTAAGAAATGTGACCTTCAAGTGTGACTTTGACCTTGAACCAAGACATCCGAAAACTTCGCTTTGCACATCCTTTCAGTTTGGTTGACATATCTGTCAATTTTTTTCAATTTCCTTCCAGTGGTTCTTAAGATACAGAGCGGACACAAAATATTCTAACATTATAATAGTAGGTCATAGGACCTTTAAGTGTGACCTTTACCTTGAACCAAGTCATCCGAAAACAACGCTTTGCACATCCTCTCAGTTTGGTTGACATATCTGTCAAATTATTTCAATTTCCTTCCAGTGGTTCTAAAGATACAGAGTGGACACAAAATATTAAAACATCAAAATAGTAGGTCATGTGACCTTCAAGTGTGACCTCGACCTTTAACCAAGACATCCGAAAACTACGCTCTGCACATCCTCTCAGTATGGTTGACATTTCTGTCAAATTATTTCAATTTCCTTCCAGTGGTTCTTAAGATACAGAGCGGACACAAAATATTCTAACACTATAATAGTATGAAATGTGACCTTCAGATGTGACCTTAACCTTGAACCAAGATGTCCAAAAACTATGCTCTGCACATCCTCTCTGTATGCTTAACATTTCTGTCATATAATTTCAATTTCCTTCCAGTGGTTCCTCAGATATAGAGTGGACACAAAATATTATAACACTATAATAGAAAGAAATGTGACCTTCATGTGTGACCTTGCCCTTGAACCAAGACATCTGAAAACTTCGCTTTGCACATCCACTCAGTATGGTTGACATATCTGTCAAATTTTTTCAGTGGTTCTAAAGATACAAAGCAGACAATATTCTTATATCATAATAGTAGGTCATGTGACCTTCAAGTGTGACTTTGACCTTGAACCAAGACATCCGAAAACTATGCTATGCTCATCCTCTCAGTATGAATGACATATCTGTCAAATTATTTCAATTTCCTTCCTGTGGTTTAAAAGATACAGTGCGGACACAAAATATTATAACATCAAAATAGTAGGTCATTTGACCTTCAAGTGTGACCTTGACCTTGAACCAAGACATCCGAAAACTACGCTCTGCACATCCTCTCAGCATGGTTGACATTTCTGTCAAATTATTTCAATTTCCTTCCAGTGGTTCTAAAGATACAAAGCAGACACAAAATATTCTAACATTATAAAAGTTGGTCATGTGACCTTCAAGGGTGACCTTGACCTTGAACCAAGACATCTGAAAACTTCGCTTTGCACATCCTCTCAGTATGGTTGACACATATGTGTCAAATTTTTTCAATTTCCTTCCAGTGGTTCTAAAGATACAAAGCAGACACAAAATATTCTAACATTATAATAGTTGGTCATGTGACCTTCAAGGGTGACCTTGACCTTGAACCAAGACATCCGAAAACAACGCTTTGCACATCCTCTCAGTATGATTGACATATCTGTCAAATTATTTCAATTTCCTTCCAGTGGTTCTAAAGATACAAAGCAGACACAAAATATTCTAACATTATAATAGTTGGTCATGTGACCTTCAAGGGTGACCTTGACCTTGAACCAAGACATCCGAAAACTATGCTTTGCACATCCTCTCAGTATGATTGACATATCTGTCAAATTATTTCTATTTCCTTCCAGTGTTTCTACAGATACAGAGTCGACACAAAATATTCTAACATTAAAATAGTTGGTCATGTGACCATCAAGGGTGACTTTGATTTTGAACCAAGACTTCGGAAATGTACACTCTGCACATCCTTTCAGTATGGTTGACATTTATAAGAGACTTTGCCTAAATTAATCCATCAAACAGAAGTCATACAATCATATTTTTTGATGCAAGAATTAAGCTAGTCCATAAAGGTCCCATCAACTTGTCTGTGCAATGCTAGTAGTCAAGGCTGTTACTCTAGACCAGATTTTTGAGTAAAAAAACGGACTCACTCGGGCGTAACGAGTTATTTTTAGCACAAACGCAGACGATAGTTTTCCAATATGACCGGATAGCATTACTTGTTCAGTGTGCAACGAACCATTTTCTAGTAGATACAGTGTACGTAGACATATAACACGAAAACATCCAGATATAATTCAAGGAGATCAGGATCCATATGATGAAATACCGGTACACCACTATGGAGCTCCGGTGCACCGGGGCACCGGAGCACCAGGAGCATATTTTGGAGCACCGGAGCACCACTTGCTCCTGGTGCTCCGGTGCCCCGGTGCACCGGAGCTCCATAGTGGTGTACCGGTATTTCATCATATGGATCCTGATCTCCTTGAATTATATCTGGATGTTTTCGTGTTATATGTCTACGTACACTGTATCTACTAGAAAATGGTTTGTTGCACACTGAACAAGTAATGCTATCCGGTCATATTGGAAAACTATCGTCTGCGTTTGTGCTAAAAATAACTCGTTACGCCCGAGTGAGTCCGTTTTTTTACTCAAAAATCTGGTCTAGAGTAACAGCCTTGACTACTAATGCTGGAGGACACCTGCAGACTTGCCACAGACGTTCATGTTCAACTCAATCTATGATTAAATCCCCCACTTAACCTGTGATTCAAACTGGGGAACATTAAAAAACAAGTTCATCATATCCTACACTACAATAGGTCCAACAATTATAGAATATGGCCACATCAAATACATATCTTTATAAAGATAGATGGACAGGTGTAATACAAGTGTCAAGAACAAGTGTATCCCATTTTAAAACAGGAATAGAAAAAAAATCATAGAAATGTTGAACTTTTACATTTTTATTTTGTTTGGGTTGTCTTCATTCTAATGTAGTCAGACTAAAAATGATCAAGTTTTTGAAAGTACCATAAAATGGTACTTCATAAGTTTTTGATGAAGATTGAAACAGTCAAAACTGTGAATACTTGTGAGTATAAATGTATCATTTACAATTAAGTTTTCATTGAAATTGTAATAAAGATATTACAAAAAATATCAGCATTTAGGATTCCTTCATCTTCATTATATACTCCTTTGGAGATTGTTCAAAACATAATCAAGTTCCCAATAAAATGAAGCAGTTGTTACAAAGATGGTGAAAATTTAAACCCAACCTACAGAATATGAATATAACAAGGATAATGCCAGTTGATTCCATTTATTTAAGATTTAGGGAAATGCTTGGCAATAGGGGAAAGGAAGACAGAATACAGAAAGAAAGAATTGAAATCAATTCAATTTTCAGTACAAGAAATGTTGTTTGTGATCATGAAAAGAAAGGAATTCATGATGGGACTAAATGCATCTCTTAACTGTCAGAAAAGGTCATGTTAAAAAGTCAACAGTTTAAAAATGTGCATGAAATAAAGATATGTTGAGCTAGAATTCACAAGACAACAATGCTAGCTACAATGTAAATTGATAAAAAATATCATGACTTTTCTCCCTTGAAAAATGACATACCTCATTTACCTGAACAAAATAAGTCTAGTATCCTAGTAACAATACAAGCGACATTCTTATACACAAAAGCAACACTCTGATCAAGAAGCCCTATTGGATATCAGGCATATCCATTTCATTTTTAACAATTAAGTAATCTGATTGGATAATCTACAACTACAATCTATCTAATCTATGACTATCACTCTCAACAAATTACATATAAATCCAATTTCAATTGAATTAAAGCCTGCAAAGTACCCCAAAGTCTTTTAATCATGGCTGAAGTAATTGGAGACACTTTCAGAATCCTCAATGTGTCTTATTTTCAACAATTATATTACCAAACAAAGAGACCAATTCCTCACCCTTACATGTCATTATTTCAAAGGTTTATGATATTATGTATTAGGCCAGTGAAAATAAAAATAAATAATTTTGTAATACTCCTATTAACCTCTTTTTCAACTTGAGCAAGATACAGTGTATCTCTCATTACATTATGAACACTGAGGATATACATAAAAATCAATGTGCTGACTATATTTTCAGATGTTTTCAATTTTTTCAATGTAATTCCTTCACTCATATATAAAAAAAATAAAAAATAGTGAAGAATGTATCAAAATATGAACTTGCAGTTAAAAAGTTTGGAGCAAGGGTCAGAGTACTCATTTCTTAAATAAGCATTTGCTGTACAAAGTATTCACTATATGATAAGAGCACACAAGGAAAGCTTTTGGGGGTATTCTTTTAGATTTCATTTGATAAGGTACCGGTAATCATTAAAATATGTTGTTTTTTTTGCTGTGCTCCATCCCAGAATGTTTTAGGTGGGTAGGTAGGCTGGGATTTATTTTTTGGCTATTTTTTTTTTCCAAACTCTGAAAATTGTAAAGCTGAATGGCCTTCAAGATGAAGGGATGAACATAATTATTATTAATCTTACTTTTTAAAAGTCTTTATTTGATTCATCACAAATTGTTTTTTTTTTTACATGTTTGAATGAAGATGCAAATGATATCTGAATGAAAGTGTCATGAAAACAGCGGAAAGAACTGATAAACCAAAAAAAAAAAAAAAAATGGCAAACTAGAAATTACGGGGCTAATAAAACTGAATCTGTTGGAGCACAGCAAACATACATATTTTTTATAATGGCCTAGGCAGAACACTTGTGTTTTTCTTTAATACTGTTGGAAGACTGATGAGGATTATTTATAGACATCAGGTCGGCTGTGATGTCACGTCACTAATAGAAGGATCTGGTGAGTTTGTCTGAGAAATAAATCTCTCTAACCTCTAAACAGCTTCAAACTTTGTCCTTCCCATCTCTTCTTAAAAACTGCATTGAGTATTGATTTTAAATGGCATACAAATATATCTATTTGCTATTTCTTGTCTCTTTGGTATGTTTCAGACACGTCATGTGTTATGCTAGAGATCTATTTACCAGGTCGTATTTTATACAGCCTCTAGAACTTCCTCCGTCAATCCATTGTACTCACAGATCCTATCAAGGTACCGGTGATAAGCAGTTAAGTCCTTCATGAAGAACGGCACCTTAGTATTGACAAGGTCCCCAAGTAATTCCACTTTCTCTATATCTTCCCAGGAGATCTTCCCTAGCTGGGTCAGAAGATGGAAATCTATCTTTTTTCGATTCTTAAGGAGTTGCAAAGCACCGTCAAGGTAGAC
Organism: Solen grandis; assembly: GCA_021229015.1. Classification (NCBI taxonomy): domain Eukaryota; kingdom Metazoa; phylum Mollusca; class Bivalvia; order Adapedonta; family Solenidae; genus Solen; species Solen grandis. The sequence goes on from CM037785.1 coordinate 67,230,112, forward strand.
TTGATCTTTACAGAATGCACCTGAAATATACCAGATGAAAAACACCAGAGAGTGATTACAATATCAAAATCCTGGTAACTAGAGACCATGTTGTATAACTTTGAAGTGTACAGTTTGCTTATTAAGACAATCTAATATAATGCCTGTAAATATATTTTGTGATTACTTTTTATGTCAGTTTTTAAACATGTACTAATTGTCAAGATAATACAAACCTTCATACATACTACCTAGTACCGAGTAAATGCTGGTTTCGAATAAGATATGTGATTTAGACTGGTAAATATTTAGGCAAGGGGTTATATTATTAAGTATACCACTGTGAAGTACACAAACCTCTTCAAAAACAAGTATTATCTAGGAAAATAGTGTGTTGAGAAAAATAATAATTTTTGTGAAAGTTTCTTTAGAAATCCAAAATAAATAAATGATTTTATCTGACACAATCTTGACTCTTGGGATCAATAAATCCAATGGTTTGCACTGATCCAGGATGGATAAGTATAAGTTACATGTATAAAAACATGTTTCCCTTTGATGTAATACACAGGGTCAACTCACCTGGCAGGGAGGTATCCCCCTGTCCCCTCTTGGCTCGTATACAGTAGTCCCATCTGACGAGGGGGTCTGTTACATACTTGCCCAGGTCTCGGAACAAGTCCTTCAGGGACAGGAAGGCTGCCTTGTATGCCACATAGTATAGAAGGGCGGCCCTCCAAAGGGAGGGCTCCTTCCTCAGCAGGACACTGTGCAGGGAGGCCAAACCCTCCTCTGTTGGGTTGGCCGGCTTCATCCCCAGATCTTTCCTGGTCTTCCAGTTGAACCATTCCTGATACTTGTTGTTCATGCTCCTCAGGTAGTGGGTACCTTGCAGCAGAAAACACATTGTGTTTGTTTGAAGTGTTAACATGAATAAATGCAGATCCATGACCCTTAATGATGTATAAAGGCTCAAGGCCTAGAAACTGTGTTATAATGGTATGTGTCACTGTTTGTTACATAACTGTATGCATTCAAACAATTGTCATATTGACTTTTCTTTAAAAATGGAGCACATACTAATGGAATTGCACTATAATAAAGTGAAAATAAATATAATTTTTTAGGCTTTCAGATGAAACCTGATTGGCTTAAACTATACAGGGTCTGAATCATCTTGAGGAATATTTAGCTCTAGCTTAAATGGATACTGCTGTTTAATTTTATTGATCCTACTTCAAATGTATGAAAAATATTAACAAAATTAGAAGAAAGAGGTATAACATAAAAAATTTGACACTCACCTATTTCATGCCTCAGTAAACCCTCCACCCAAAATTCTCGCAGGTTGATGATCCTCACATTGAGCATTGGCTTGCCCTTCACCCGTGTCATGGAGCCGCGGGACAGAAGGTCCTCCGATAGATTCACCATTATCTCCCCTTCCAGCTCTTCGCGTTTCAAGTATCTCTGAATTAATGCCATTATGTTTGACCGCTGCAGAATTTTCCCACCCGTTTGCTCTTCAAACTTTTCGTATGTTCCGTATCGTTCAATAGCCCTTTCCATGATGAGAATAGCCTGGAATATAAGGGGAATTATCAAATTTAAAGGAATCATACAGATGAAAATGATTGTGAGATTGTCTTGATGTACAGGTACATACACAAAAACATTATCATCATTTAAAAAAAAAAAAAAAAAAAAAAAAATCTATTTCATATTCATTGCAAGACTGAATTTCTCCTTACAAAAAAGTTGGATTCCGCCTCAAAAAAAATTTAAACAAGAGGGCCATGATGGCCCTGCGTCTCTCACCTGAGAACCAGGTATTAGTGGGAGGAAAAGAAACAGCAAATACCTTATGATATTGTGGAAAATGGGCTCTGCCTTCTGTTAGCCATAAATTAGGTGAGTACATTAGGACAAGAAGAATTTTCAAATTTGTACTATATACATATAAGGAAAACAGGCTCCGCCCCATGGGGGCTATGTTTTTCAACAGATCAAAATAATTTGAACAATCTTAGTAGAGAGTGATGTAAGGAACATCTGTGCCAAATAACTTTGAAAACCCAGCAAGTAGTTGGAGGAGAAGATTTCTGAAGTTTTTACTAGATAAATATAAGGAAAACGGGCTCCGCCCCCTGGCAGTCATGTTTTTAATGGATCAAATTAATTTGAACAATCTTGGTAGATAGTGACCTATGGAACATCTATGCCAAATAACTTTGAAAACCAACCAGTACTTTTGGCCAAGAAGATTTTTCAAATTTGTACTATATTAATATAAAGAAAATGGGCTCCACCACCTGGCAGCCATGTTTTTCAACGAAACAAAAAAATTTGAACAATCTTGGTAGAGAGTGTCCTAAGGAACATCTGTGCCAAATAACTTTGAAATCCAACTAGTACTTTTGGAGGAGAAGATTTTTCAAATTTGCACTGTATACATATAAGGAGAACAATCCTGGTAGAGAGTGACGTAAGGAACATCTGTGCCAAATAACTTTGAAATCCAGCCCAGTACTTTTGGCCAAGAAGATTTTTCAAATTTGTACTATATACATATAAAGAAAACAGGCTCCGCCCCCTGGCAGCCATGTTTTTATCGGATCAAAATAATTTGAACAAGGCAGTCCAAAGGACAGCTATATCCCCCGCCGCTGGCCAAATATTAGAATTTGTTTGGTCATAGGATTATGTTCACCTTAACCTGGCATGGTTGTAGCAGACATAGAAGATCAGTTTAAGACAATTTAACTTTCCGGAGTTATGTATGAATCTCAGAATTCGGAGGCACATATATTAAAAGTTTACTGACAAGTTTTACATGGGAAACAGTACAAAAATTGATCATCAATGAAGTATAGGATGTGTTAGGTAACCACAAAGTACATGTGTAACTCAATTAAAAACTTTATATATCATGAAATAATTTGTATGATTGTGAACATGACATACTATTATTTACCGAGTACAATAAATCACTGTGGAAGTGCAATCCCGGTCAAGAAGTGGTCTGTGTAAGGCAAGGGGAACACTCCTGAATGAGACATGGAGCGGACACAAAAATAACATTTGACCTGCAAGTATGACCTTGACCTTGAGCCAGCGTGACCGACTCATGCTTTCTGCACATCAGCTCAATGAGGTTATCAGTATGACCTTGACCTTGAGCCAGCGTGACTGCCTCATGCCTTCTGCACATCAGCTCAATGAGGTTAACATTTTAGCCGGGTTTGAAGAAAATGTGTCCAAGCGTTCATGAGATATGGAGCGGACACGAAAATAACATTTGACCTGCAAGTATGACCTTGACCTTGAGCCAGCGTGACCGACTCATGCCTTCTGCACATCAGCTCAATGAGGTTAACATTTTAGCCGAGTTTAAAGAAAATGTGTCCAAGCGTTCATGAGATATGGAGCGGACACGAAAATAACATTTGACCTTCAAGTATGACCTTGACCTTGAGCCAGCGTGACTGCCTCATGCCTTCTGCACATCAGCTCAATGAGGTTAACATTTTAGCCGAGTTTTAAAGAAAATGTGTCCAAGCGTTCATGAGATATGGAGCGGACACGAAAATAACATTTGACCTTCAAGTATGACCTTGACCTTGAGCCAGCGTGACCCTCATGCCTTCTGCACATCAGCTCAATGAGGTTAACATTTAGCCGGTTTGAAGAAAATGTGTCCAAGCGTTCATGAGATATGGAGCGGACACGAAAATAACATTTGACCTGCAAGTATGACCTTGACCTTGAGCCAGCGTGACCGCCTCATGCCTTCTGCACATCAGCTCAATGAGGTTAACACTTTAGCTGAGTTTGAAGAAAATGTGTCCAAGCGTTCATGAGATATGGAGCGGACACGAAAATAACATTTGACCTTCAAATATGACCTTGACCTTGAGCCAGCGTGACCGCCACATGCCTTCTGCACATCAGCTCAATGAGGTTAACATTTTAGCCGAGTTTGAAGAAAATGTGTCCAAGCGTTCATGAAATATGGAGCGGACACGAAAGTGTTTCGGACACACTGACGGACTGACGGACTGACTGACGGACGGACGGACGGATGAAGGGCATTCCTATAACCCCCCTCCCGCTTCGCGGCGGGGGATTAACAATCTTGGTAGAGAGTGACCCAAGGAACATCTAAGCCAAATAACTTTGAAATCCAGCCAGTACTTTTAGAGGAGAAGATATTTGAAGTTTTTACTATAAACATATAAGGAAAACGGGCTCCGCCCTCTGGCAGCCATGTTTTTCAATGAATCAAAATAATTTGAACTATCTTGGTAGAAAGTGACCCAAGGAACATCTGTGCCAAATAACTTTCAAATTTTGCCAGTAGTTTTGGAGGAGATTTAAGATTTTCAAAAATTTTGTAATTACGTTTTTTCTATCCATTGCCATGGCAACCAGAGTTCTGCATGGAATCAAATTCTTTGAACAACTATGAAAGGGCTTCACCCAAGGAACATTCCTGTGAAGTTTCTTTAAAACTTAAAACGTGATTTAGGAGGAGATGTTGTTTTAAGTTAAATATTGAGGACAGACGACAGACACCGTACAACGGACATTCATCAGTCACCATAGCTCACCTTGAGCACATTGTGCTCAGGTGAGCAAAAAATAAAAAGCCTAAAAAATAAAGTACCAATTAAAAATAATCACAAACAGGCAAATAACTCAAGAATGATCAAATTCACAGCAACTAGATGAAAATCATATCAATCTGTCTATTTCACTGAAATGAATAACATCTTACTTTGCTTTTTTTTTTTTCAATACAATACAGTCTACATTTGTATCACATTCAGATCTCCCTAAACAGATGACAGAGAAAGATCAACGGATACCGTAAGTTGATTTACAGATACAGAAATAGACAGATCTATGACAGCCTGGCCATAGTCTATACTGATTCTGCCAAAGTATATGATAACATACAGGAATGATGACCTGTATTCAACCCAACAATACTGTAGAATCATTAATTTTCGTGGGGAACTAATTTTCGTTGATTTCGTGGATGACTTTATCCACGAATATTTATCCCCACGAAAACTGTTTATTTCATAGACCTCATGTTTTCTAGAACATGGTTCCACGAATATATGTACCAACGAAATTGATTTAATCATTGATTCCACGAAATTTAATGTCAACGAAAATAAATGATTTTACAGTATACAAAGTTAATGGGCAAAACAAACAAGACCTACTTCATGCTCTGGAAAAGGCTCTTGGTGGAAAAATGATAATGTGGATAAATGATTTTTTATTCAATTTTTTTTTCTACACACTACATGCTTGTTCCTTTAGTAGTATTGGTAAATGGGCTTCAGATACAGGACAATAACTGTGATGTTTACTTTAGATGAAAAAAAATGCTTTACAGAGTAAAGAAAACCTAAATTAAGTTTTGATTATTCATTTTCACATTGAATGGGAAATAATTTTTTACCACTTATACTTATAAATCTTATCAGTTTCTGGGTTGGACCAGTACTTTGTATCTGGGGAAAATGAAATACTGATGCTTCCAATGGGGTCTGAATCCACAATTTTAGGGTCAATCATCAAGAGAGCTAAAACAGTACAGTTAGGTATGGCTGTACTGCAGAATTTCAACCCGCGGTCCATTATAACAAGCGCTCCCAAGGCAGCAGATGTAACTTTTCTGAGTGCTGGATAGTATGTTAGCTTTTAATCCTCTAGCTTTAGAACTTAATTAAATAAGAACTTGGAAAACATTTACCTAAAACATTCATTTTAAAATGAACAATAAAAAAACTAAGTTTAAAGGGGCATAACTATACAAAAATGAATTAAAGAGTTACATGCCCTTTTGAAATCTTTTCCAACTTTGAAAGAGATCAAGTATTCCAAACTTAAAGTGAATATGTTTGACAGTTTTTGATAATATCAAGTGACACCTAGGGTGGGACCAATTTTGACACAAGAGCCATGATTTGAAAGCTTGGTCCTGGTCTACAGGGCCATGTTATATACCAAATATCTAAACCCATGATCTTGTGGTGTCTGACAAGAAGATCTTTTAAAGACTCCCCTATATAAGTCTATGTAAAATCAAGTGACCCCTGGGGCAGGGCCAATTCTGAGCCATGATTTGAACAGACTTGGTATATGTCTGTAAGGCCATGTAACACACCAAATATCTTAGCTCCAGGCCTTGTGGTTTCTGACAAGAAGATTTTTCTAGATTTTCATATTTTAGCCTATGTAAAATCAAGTGATCCCTGGGGTGGGGCCAATTTTGACCCCAGGGCCATGATTTGAACAAACCTGGTAGACACTCATAAGGTCATGTTACACACAAAATATCTTAACTCCAGGCCTTGTGGTTTCTGACTTGACTTGACTAGTTGAGTTTACCGTCGCCTCGACAGTATTTCAGTCATATAGCGACGTCCAGCTAATTACAGGTGGAGGAAGACCCCGAATGCATGGAGGCATCCAGGTTGAACCACCAACCTACCGCAAGCCAGCTGAAAGGCTTCCTCACATGAAAATCCAAATGACCCTGCCAGGGTTCGAACCCACTCTGTGAGGGGCTGAGCGATGGTTCTACCCGGATGCCTCCATGATTGGAAATAAAGTGGTCTACCAACGGACCGACAGATAGACTGACTGACCGCCATTTGCAAAACAATATGCCCCCTCTTCTTCGAATGGGGGCCTCCGTGGCTGAGACAGTAAAGTCGCTGACTCAGCCCCTCACAGCGTGGGTTCAAATCCCAGCAGGGTCATTTGGATTTTCATGTGAGGAAGCCTTCCAGCTGGCTTGCGGTAGGTTGGTGGTTCTACCTGGATGCCTCCACCTGTAATTAGCTGGACGTCACTACTGACTGTAATACTGTCAAAGCGACAGTAAATTCAAATAGTCTAGTCTAGTCTTCTTCGAATAGGGACATTATAATAACAAAAGAGGAAACACATTTTATATACCAAGTCATCATCAGAGCCCACGTTCGCTCAATTACCTTTGCTTCTTAATTGACCATGGATGATTGGCTCAGCAAATCTTCACACGCATTATTCATTAATGAGGCATTTCATATGATGCTTTGTAAAGACAGTACAGGTCATTTGACCAATAAAAAGGCATGTTAAATATGCATGTAGTTCTTCAGATTTTGAATGTGTATTCAATATATTCAAAATACTATGTTACTGTATGGTTTCATTGGTCAGAAAGTAGCTGAATACTAATCATACAAACAAAGTTTCGCCAGATGAAAACTCCATTGTATAGTGGTGATGACAGAATATATAAATTTATATATTAAGTTATCACTACCATATATACCTTGGCTTCTGATGATGATATCAAGTATAACTTTGCATTACATTACATGCACATCTTCAGTGAACTGTACATATCAAGACATCTCTTTATCCAGACACCCTTGTTCACCTTACTAGTATATAC
>CM037785.1:67237655-67287655 GCA_021229015.1 Solen grandis
GTTTCATTTAAAAAATTAACAGGGCCCTATATCGATACATCATAATAAGTTCACCTCAGCTAATTTCAAATAGCGTAAATTGTAGTGGAATGCCAATTTTCACACGACATTGTTTTGAAAACAATGAACGGCGTTTTAATTTATTATTTAAAGAGATATGCTGAAGAGTTTTCGTAACCACTTCACATCACCATTACCGTACACACTGCTCTCTGAATCTGAATCATCAGAAATTACAGTGCAAAAAAAACCACAAAAAAACAGAATCGATGATTTTGGAAATTTTTTAAAATTAACTAAATAAGTCTATAAATAAATAATGTTTATTGCTTTTATTAGGGTTTTTGCAAGAATTTACGACTAACACAAGACACATATAGCATTCTCAAACCCATACGCGGTCCCCTATATCGCGGTATTTGGGCTTGGACCCCGAAGACCGCGATATTCCAGAGCTGTATGTATATGTATACAGGTTCTTATCTATGCTCTGCTGAAGTCTGGCTTCTCCTGCATTAAAGTATTTTGCGGGGGTATTAATAACTTCAGTGATAGCTCTAGTTTAACATAGAAACCACAAGGCCTGAGGTTTATATATTATGGTGTGTAGCATTGTCTAGTAGATCACAACCAACTTTGTTCAAATCATGGCCCTGGGGTCAAATTTTGTCCGCCAAGGGGTCATCTGATTTACATAGGCTAATACAGAAAAAACTTGAAAAATTCTTCTTAGAAACCACAATGCCTGGAGTTTAGATATTTGGTTTGTATTTGGTTCAAATCATGGCCCTGGGGTCTAATTTGGCCCTGCCAAGGGGTCACCCTGATTTAACATAGGCTAATATAGGAAAAAACTTGAAAAATCTTCTTCTCAGAAACACAAGGCATAGAGTTAAGATATTTGATGTGTAGGATTGTCTAGTGGATCTCTATCAAGTTTATTCAAATCATGACCCTGGGGTCAAAATAGGCCCCGACCCAGGGGTCACTTGATTAAACATAGGCTAATATAGAAAAAAACTTGAAAAATCTTCTTCTCAGAAACCACAAGGCATAGAGTTAATATATTTGATGTGTAGCATTGTCTAGTTGAACTCTACCAAGTTTGTTCAAATCATGACCCTGGGGTCAAAATAGGCCCCGCCCCAGGGGTCACTTGATTAAACATAGGCTAATATAGAAAAAAAAACTTGAAAATCTTCTTCTCAGAACCACCAAGCCTGGGAGTTAAGATATTTAGTATGTACCCTTGTCTACTGGGTCTCTACCACTTTTTTAGCTCATGAGCACAAGTGTCATGGTGAGTTTTGTGATGCTTTTGTCCGTCGTCCGTGTGTGCGTGGGCGTCCATGTCAAAAATTTTCTTTAAAAACATTCCCATGAACAGTGAAGGGATTTCGATAAAAACTTTACAGGAATCTCCTTAAACCCCTCTACAAATTTGTACAAATTATTCGTTTGGTTTAAAAAAAGTGGGTCACGGGAGCTTAAATAGTTTTAAAAAAAAACTTTGAAAATTTTTCGCAAACTGAAAGGGCCCCTAGAGCTTGATATTTGGTATGTAGATCATTTAGGGGGCAATTCCAAGATTGTACAAATCAAACCCCTAGGGTGAAAAATGCCCCCGCCCAGGGGTCACCTGTTTTCTAGAGTTTTATAGGAAAATTTTTAAAATCTTTTCATGAACCTTTGGGCCCTAGAGCTTAGATATTTGGTATGTAAGATCATCTATGGTTCATTACCAAATTTTTAAAATCGTACCCCTAGGGTGAAAATCCCCCGCCCCAGGTGTCACTTGTTTTACTAAGTTATATGGAAAATTTTTTAAAAAAATTTTTCTTGAACCCAAAAAGGCCTAAAGCTTGATATTTGGTATGTACATCATTTTGGTCTTTCCCAAGATTGTACAAATCATGATTATGGTGATAAATCCCCTGCCCGGGGGGCACTTGTTTTACTAGAGTTTTTTGGAAATTTTTTAAAAAAAAATTTTTCTACTATGAATCCATAAGGTAGGTTAGTTTTTTGGTTGTAGTTCATCTATTGGTTCTTTTCAAGTTTTCAAAATGGGGGCCCCTTTGGAGATAAATGACCCCACAAAGTCTTCTCCTCTGAAAAAATAAGGCCCCCTGTTTTTATTTTGGTGTATAGTATTGTCAGGGTAAAATGTTTAAGATTTAGTTATACAGAATTCTTGTTGTTTAAAAAAATTGAATCAGTTGTAGCAAGGTCTAAGGTGACATTTCGGGCCCTCATGGCCCCCCTTTGTTATAAATCAGACCATTGGGTAAAAATTTGGCCCCACCAAAGGGGTCCCATTTTAATAGGAAATAGGGGAAAATTGAAATTTTTCAAAAACCCCAAAAGGGCCCGGTGTGTGTTGCTAGGGGATTCTTAATTTGTTCAAATCAAACCCCGGGGGTTAAAAAATTTGTCCCCACCCCGGCAAATTTTGGAAAACCTGAAAAATCTTCTAGAATCAAAAACCCCGGATTGATTTTTGTTGTAAAGGGGTAAAAGACTTCCCAAGTTTGTTAAAAATCATAATCAGCATTGTCATGGATTATACTTGTTTTTTCAATCAGGGCCCGGGGAAAAATTTTGGCCCCCCCATAGGGTCATTGTTTTTACATAGGTGTTTTAAAAAAACTTAAAATTTTTCTTTTTAGAAAACTAAAAAAAAACCCATGGCGGGCTTTTTAGATATTTGGTGAAAATTGGCCCCGCCCAGGGTCATTTTGATTTTTGGAAAAAAATAGAAAAATTTTTCAAAAACCAAAATCTGGAGTTTAGATTTTGGTAGTAAAATGGGCTAATGACCCCTTTCCAATTTGTTCAAAACATACCCCGGGGTCAAAATTGGCTTGTCCAGGGGGGCACTTGATTTTTCATAGCCTAATTAACCCGGGACGACCCGGGCCCTCAGGCCCTCGTTAATAACGGGGCATCAAATAAATTTTAGGGTGGGAAGTTTTAAAGCAGAAACCTTTTTTCGTTTTTGCCCCTTTCTTGAGGTTAATTCTTACTCAAAAAACTTCAATGGTGGCCCCGAACAAGAAAATATTGGAAATTTAAAGACCTTTCTAATGGTCCAGCTTTTTGAATTGGGCATCATAAAAAGTTACATGAAAAAATGGGAATAATGAAACCTTTCTTTATGCACTTCTGCAGTTGGTCCAATCATTTGTTTCTTTCTAAAAAGATTCTTTTTTGAAATTTTTAAAAACAATATTTATATCTTGATGCAATTGTTCTAAGGGTAGCAGAAAATGATTGAAGTTATTGTTCGAAAAGAGAACTGACTAACATTTTTTTCCATTTTGTCATTACTGGGGTTTAAAAATCATATTTCAAAACCCATTACATTAGGTTGAAATAAAAGTTGGGTGAAATGTTGGGTTTTAATTCCCTTTCAAACGGATTGTCGAAATGGAATCTTTGAAAAATTTTAAAAAAAAATAAAAAAATACTTAAAAATTGTTTTTTAGTGTTCTGCAGTTTTTCCGCATATTTTTCCACATTTTGTTAATTGCTACTGTAATGTATTTAATCTTGTGCTCCTTTAAATTCAGAAAAAAAATCAATGAAAATATGAAAAATAAATAAGGGTGGGAAAAGGGAAACCTTTTTTCCATGTTATATAGATGAAAAGGGGGGGAATATTCACCCCTTGTAGGCAGTTAGTTTGAGAATTATTGTAGTCTTTTAAAAGGGTTCTGGAAGAGCCACTTAATAAAATTTTAAACAAAAAACAAACTTTGTAGTTCCCTTTGATTTAAATGACTTTCTTATTATTTAGTCCTGGACGTCACAGATTTCCAAGTCAGCTCCCAGTTCGGAAAAAAGTTTTTTAATTTTTTCAAGTGATGTATGTCAGGAAAAAAATTTAAAACTGGGCAGGTTTTATATGGTTTTCAGAACAAACGAAATCTATTTGATTTTAAATTTTTGACCAAACTTTTTATCATTTATGGGGAAAATTGAATAATATACTTTGGTGTCCCCCGAGGTCACAATGGGGTCTGGCTCCACCCCGTCATTTTTATTCTGACCTTAAAAATTTAAAAAAACCCGAGTGATCCAAAACTTATATTTCTTGTTCTCATGATCAGATGGATTTAAAGGTACTTCTTTTTTGTTCACATTGGTTCAAGGGGTCGGCCCCAAACCCCCATGACCTTTTTTTCAGAAAAACATTGTGTTTGTTTTTCTAATGAGAAACTCATTTGGGGACTTTAAAAACGTAATGTTACATTTACTTCCTTCCTTTGGTTTTATTCCCGGGGACGGGATATGCAGGGGTTTTAAACAAAATGCCCTCATCAAGTGATGTCATAAAATAGATGATGGGAATTTTGAAAAAGGGTTGCTCTTTTCTATAAATGTGAAGAAACTATCTGTTGGGTGAAAAAAATAAATATTACAAAATTTTAAATAAAATGATCCCTCTAAGCTTATCGTATTTTACTTGGTTGCAATTGGCCATAATGGCCTTTTTTTGTATTCATTATTTTCAGAAAATTTACTTTTTTTAATTGATGTTTTTTTAGGTTTTGTGATCCACTTTGCCCATATCCTGAAACCCTTTGCTTTAAATGACATTTTCCCCAAAACCCCTGACCCAGATTTTATAAAGCTTTAAGGAAGCCCCCTGGGTGGTCTGAGCAAAATAGCTGAAACGCCCCTGTGCCCCTACAAGTGGCCCCAGAGCCAAAAAAAAAAAAAACGGCATCAGCCTAAAGAAAGAAATTTTTTAAATAAAACCATTGGGTGATGTGCACAAAATAGCTAAAAATCTTGGTCTGCCAACCAAGTGGCCACCAGGGGTAAAAATAGAAAAATCTTTAACAACATCTCCTCCCCAAACCCCTGAGCAGATTTTGATGAATTTTTTCAGGGAAAGTCGTGGGGGTTTTGAGAAAAAAAGGTAAATCATTGGTCCACGACCCAAAATGGCCCCCAGGGCAAAAATAGAATAATCTTTTAAATGACATCTCCAAATGCTAAGCAATTTGATGCTTTTAACAGGAATGTCCTTAGGATTCGACAAAATAACTAAAATTTTTCAGGCCCCCTCCAGGGCCACCAGAGCTAAAATTAAAAAATTGAAAACTTTGAATACTTATGCTAATTTTTTTCCTTTTTAAAGCATTTTCTCTCTTGAAATTTAAAATTTTAGGCCCATCATTAGGGCCTTTTTTAGCTCCCGAGCACAAGTGCTCAGGGGATTTTTTGTGATCCCCTTTTTTCCCGTTCCGTCCGCCCGTGGTGCGTTTGCGCAATTTTTCCTTTAAACAACTTCTCTCCAAAAACCATAAATGGTTTTGAAAAAACTTACGGGAAATCTCCTTATCAGCCCTTATCAAAAGTTTTCAAATTAATTTGTTTTGGTGAAAAGTGGTAAGGAGCTAAAAATTTTTTTAAAAATGAAATCTTAAAAAAAATTTCTTGCAAAACGTAAACCCAAAGGCTTTAAAAATTTGGTATGTAAATTGTTTTATAAATCTACAAATTGGTCAACATGCCCCTGGGGTCAAAAATTTGCCCTGCTGGGGGTCTTTTTATTTTTCATGGGTTTATATGAAAAAAAATTTTTAAAAATTTTTTCTATGAAACAAAAAGGCCCTAGGTAAGATATTTGGGTGTAGCATTTTCTAGTGAATCTCTCAAAAGTTGTTCAAATTATGCCCCGGGGTTAAAATTGGCCCTGCCGGGGGTCACTTGTTTTAATAGACTTAAAAGGAAAACTTTAAAAAACTTCCCAGAAAAAATAGCTAGAGCTAAGATATTTGGTATGTAGCATCATTTGGTTCATTTCCAAAAAGATTGTTAAATCTAGCCCTTGGTGATAAATGACCCTGCCCCGGGGGTTCTTGTTTACATAGAGTTATATGGAAAAATTTAAAATTTCTTTATAAAATCAAAGGCTGAGCTTAGATAATTAGCTCACCTAGAAAAAACGTGCTCAGGGTGAGCTTTTATGATTGGTTTTATCCGGGCTGTCGCCCTCCATCGCCCGTGCGTGCGTGCGTCTTGCTCAATTTTTCCTTAAAACCCACTCCTCCTAATCCGCTGAAGGTATTTTGACAAAATTTCAAGGAACACCCCTTATGATGTCCTTAACAAAATTGTACAAAAATTATTATGATAGGTTGAAAAAGTAGGTCACGGGAGTTTAAAATAGTTTTTAAAAAGCAATCTAAAAAAAATCTTAGATGAAAAACTGTAAGGCCACGCGTGTAGAATTTTTAAAAACCCTTTAAAAAAATTGTTCAAATCTTGCCTGGGTTAAAATTTTTTTTACTGGGCTTTTTTGGAAAACCGAAAATCTTTCATCAAAACCAAGGCGGGGTTTAAAGATATTGGGTTGATTTTTGTTGGTGGATTTTTTAAATTTGTTCAATCTGGCCTGGGTGAAAATCCCCTGCCTGGGGTCATTGATTTTAATGGGAAAAAATAGAAAAATCATCCCCTAAATATGCAGGCTTAAGTTTGGAAATTTTTGGGATGTAGAATTGTTTGTGAACTCTCAAAAAGTTGTTAAAAAATGACCTTAAAAGTTTTTTTTTAATCAGGGCCCCTGTGTAAACTGGTCCCACTTTAAGTATGTTTTTTAAAAAAACCCTTTTGAAAGCATTTTTTTCAGGTGAGCTTTTAAGGGGCCATTCCCCTTTGTTTTTTTAAAATAATGCTTTTTGCTTTATCTTTTTAATTTCTAAATTTTTTTCATGTTTATTTTCAGACGGGGGGTTAAGTTTTGGGCCTATAGGAGACAATCAACTTCAAAACATTTTTCCCCCAATAAAAAATCGAATATGCTACAATCATTCATTTGGGTGAAAAATATTTTGCTTTTGAAGGAAAGTAATTTTTTAAATTTTAAACATATGGGTGATAGGTCCAGTGAAAAACCCTTTGACAATGATCCAAAGGCTAGGGGTTTTTGAGATTTTTTGGGGCAAGACCCCCTATTGGGATCACATGTGTAAAATTCAAGTACAACTGTCAGATTAGGGGATGGTTGTACTTATTTAGAAAAAAAGAAATAGACCAAAATAAAATAGTTTTAAATTATTAAAATAGGGGTTTTACAATTTTTTTGTCATGAAGTAGTAACCTGTGTCTTTCGGTTTTAAAAATCCATAATATCCCCCCCAATCGGGAAAGGGGGGGGCTATTGTTTTAAAAAATGTATTAAAATTGTTTCAAATTAAGCACATCCTGGATACGAATATAAGATGAAAGTACCTTGCAGCAAAACTTAAAAGAAATATGCGGGGGTTAAAGTGTACGTCTAACCTGTTAAAGCAAGCCTGGTATTAAGGGTTTCCCTCCCTTTTAGGGGTCAGTTTGGACCCCCTAAAACGAAAAACCCCCCCTCCCCCAATGAAAACACTTATTTAACACTGGAATAAGCAGTCCCTGTTTTAAAACCCCCAAAAACCAAGAAATGCCATTCGCTTAGGGGGTCAGTGTGGCAGGTGCAGATGGCTCTAGTGTGAAGCCTCCCTGTATTTTTGTATATCCGTAATTAGCTATTTTTTCCCAAACAGTTGGGGAAAAAAATACTAATGGGTTGGGGTTTTAATGCCCCAAAGGGTATTTATTCAATTGTTTTGGTTGCCCTGCAATAAAAAAATAAGACTCTTAAATATACTTAATTTAAAATAATTCCGTAAAGGACATTAAATAACAAACAATGAAATATAATAGATGCATTGTCAAAAACGAATGATGGGGACTTTCTGAACCCTGTTAGCTTGAGTACATGAGTAAGGGTGTGAAAAGTTTGTTAAAAAGGCATACTTTCTTCATAAAAAAATTTTTTTTCTGAAAAGGGCATCATGTCGAAATCATTGCCAAAATGAAAATTTAAGAAAGGTTGGTACTGAGACATTTGACGCAGATAAAAAATTTTTTTGGAAATTTGGAACTGAAAAATGGAAAATTTTAATTTCTTTTCACCAAAAATTTTTAACCTAAATGAAATTTTCGGTCCTTTTCGAATTTTTTTCGCACAGTTCGGCTTCGGAATTTGGTTAGCGACAGGATGAATTTTGTTTAAGATGTAAATTGTGAAAATTTGGAAAAAAAAATCAGAACTTTTAAAGGGGCTGAGACGTAAACACCTTTTTCCCCCTTTTTTTAGTTTGAGTATATGACGACATGGGGGGGTTTTTAAGAGTTTTGTTAAAAAGGGCCTACTTTCTGTCATAATTTGAAATGTTCTTTTTTCTAAAAAAACTGGCATAGTCGAAACATTCCCCAAAATAAAAAAAGTTGCTTTTGGTAGCCCCAAATTTTTTATGAGTCAGGACTAAAATATATGAAAATTCGCGAATGAAAAATGTGAATTTTAATTTTTATTACCCCAAAACTCTTTAAAAAAAAAAATTTTTCGGCATGTTAAAACTTATTTCACAAACTTCGGTCTTTGGAAATTGGTTTAGTGACAGGATTGCCATTATTTCAAGATGTCCTTGTGAAAATTTAAAGAAAACCGCCCCTAAAGAGGTGTAAGCGAAACCCTTTTTCATATTTTTGCGTGACGTCATTGAATAGGGGTGAAAATCACTAAAAAAAAAATTTCTCACGTGTAATAACCAAAAAATTTTTTTTCAGGTATTGAAAAATTAAAAATAAGGTTTTTTGGGGAAAGGGGGAAAAAATAAAAATAATAAAAAAATGCGTCACGTGGGTTTGAATTTTTTTCCTAATTGTTAAGACCAGAGACCTAAATAAAAAAATTTTTCTTTTTTCTCAAAAAGGACTTTTTAAAAGCTTTTAAAAAAATTGACGTCTTGGGTTCAAATTTTTGGTCGCCTAGATGTTTTGGTTTTTTAAATTTTTTAAAAAAAGGCCCGGGATAAAAATTTTAAAAGAATTACCTTCGTGAAATTTGAAAAAAACCCCTTAATAAGGCTCGGCTGTCAACTTTTAGAAATTTTAAAAAAGTGGTTTGCGTAAGGGGCTTCTGAAAACATTAAATCGAAATTTCAGCATTGAACAGCGGATTAATTTTTCTTGCCCTTCGAAAATTTAAAGATATAGAAATAATTTGTTAGTTTAAAAAATTATTATATTAATGAGTCAGTGCGTATATGACTTTTTTTTTACAAAATTTTTTTAAAACCCCGGGGGCCTATAATGCCCCAAAATCATTTTTCATCTAAAAAAGGGGGCCATTTTTAAGAATTTGAACATTTACGCCTTGGTTGAATTTTGGGAATCGTTTTGCCCCTTGGACTTTTGAATTTGAAAAAGGCCCCGGGTGCAAAATGAATTATATACCATTCTGTAAAAAATTTTGGGAAAAAACGGTTCATAAAAGGGTGTAGAAGGTCAAACTTTTTTGCATTTTTCCCCGTGTGAGTCATATGAGTAAAGGATAAAAATAAAAAAATCAAAATTTAACCTTTAAAGAGGTTTTTAAAATTTTTCATTCCTTTCGACAATTTAAACTATAAAATATTTTGTTAAAAAAAAACATTATCATATAAGAGCCGGCGTATAGAAAATTATTTCCAAAATTTTTAAAAATTTAGGCCCCATTTATGACTAAATCAATTTCTATCTTAAAAGGAAGTTTTTTAAAAGCATTTTAAAAATTTACGACCTTTGGTTAAATTTTGGGATTGTATAAAACATAAATTTTCGAATTTTGAAAATCGGCAGGGTGACAAAGATCAAAAATTTTAACAAACTGTAAATATTTTATGCAAATCGGTTCCAAAAAGGTTGAGCTAAAAAATTTTTAGTATTAAAAAAGTGACTCTTTTGCGTTGGGTTGAAAATATAAAAATAAAAATTTCCCCGTGATAAAAGAAAAAAAATTTCATGCCCCGGGTTTTGAAAAAAAAAAGCTTTTTTGTTGGAAAAAAAAAAAAAAAAGAGAGAAAAGAAGAAAAATAAACGACAACCCAATAGGACTTTTGCTTTGGCAGAAAGCCCAAATTAAATCCATGTAAGGGGCGTCATTAAAAATTGATTAAAAACAACAAAAGTAAAAAGAAATCTTTAAATTTAAAACCTTAAAATCTGTTTAACGGATAATTCCCAATTAAATTGTCAAAATTTTTGGCTTGGTTGCGAAGGTTGGGGTTCTACCGGATGCCCCCCTGCATTCAGGGCTTCCCACCGGAAATTTAGAGGGAGTAGCTATATGATGAAAAACGGAATGAGGAAAAATAAAATAGTCAGGTCAATCTATCGGGCTCTAACAGTCAAACTTCACCCGTGTGGTTATGTAATTCTGAAGGTTTAACATTCATGTGCAAAAAAAATAGGTATGACTTGATTAGCAAGACCATACCATTTATTAAATGCCTCGGAAAAATTTTTCATAAGGCTTTTAAAGTGATTTAAACCAAATAAAGGTCTTTAAAACAAACCCAGAATACAAATGTTTCCAATTTCAAAAAGACAAACCACCACATTAAAAAGATGTGTATAATACCCAAAGAATTTCCTATTAAAAAAAAATTTCAAAGTATGGACAAAAATATGACAACCTGTTTCCAAAGAAAAAAAAAAAATGCTCATCTTGTGGGGCTAAATGACCACCTGACCAAAACTGTATTTTGCCAAACCAATCAAAAGTGAAATAAATATATATGAACAACTCAAGGATTCAAAACAGGGTTTAAAAGAAAAAAAGAAGACTCAAATTTAACAAAAGACCTCCCCCAGTAAAAACAAAACCCCCTCCTACATTAGGGATCAGGTGTCAACCCCCAAGGTGTCTTAGGAACTGTTTTGTTTGATTCGCTGCAAACTCTGACTAACCCCCCCAAAGCTTATCAAGATATTTCTGGGGTCTTTCTACATTGGGTCAAATATACTTAAAAATCATTGTTTACCGGATAGTTGTTCCCCGGAAAAAAAAAAACCGGTGTGATGAAAAATTCATTTTGTTAAAAAAAATAATTCATAAGCAGTGTTTTTTTCTAAATTCTTTTTTCAGTAAAAAAGGGTTTGAAATATCATTCATCTTTCGAAGTTGATTATCCCCATGGGAAAACTGTCTAAGCATATTTGGGAAAGAAAATTTAAATTTTCCAATGGATTAAATTCTTATGGTCATATTATGGGAAAACAGTTAAACGAAATTATAATTTAAAATCATATATTTAATCCCCTTTTTAATAAAAGGAAAAAAAAGCTAGTTCTTGGTAGAAGCTCTTGTGTACCCGATTTGTGGTCATTGCTTTAAAACAAAAACCAAAAAAAAGGCAACATCTCTTCAAGGTGCTTAAACCAGGTTTGACGTATTTAAAATTTTGTTTCTCCCTGAATGCTATTTCATCGTAAATAATTACTGAATTTCTGAAAAATGTGCTTAAAGTGCTTGAAAGCAGGTTTGTCCTTAAAAAGTATGGGTGAGACTGCATTGAGTTGCATGCAAAATCAGCCCAAACGTGAAAAATGCTGGGGTGCGCATAGAACTTTTTCGTTTGGAAGTTTCTACAGAAAATTTGGCAAAGGAAAGCCACCCGGAAAAAGAAAAGTTCTAAAAGGTTAAATTATTTTTCTTTTCCAAGACCAACTTCATCGGTGACAAACTGTGCAGCTCTGTTAGTGTAATTACTGGCTTAATTTGCCCGTTTTGAAAATGTCCTTAAATTTTGTATAAAGTCCTTAAAAAGTCTTTAAAAGATGCATGAATTTTCCCCTCAACTCTCTGTATAAAACCCTGTATAGAATATATAGTAAATTGCAGACCATATACACAAAAAAGGTTATTGGAAAACGCTGAAAAGGGGAAACTTTATTGAGGTTATCTAATATTTTTCCATAAAGCCTACAGCTTTCACATGTTTACTTAGCATTCCTTCCAGGACATACCTTAGGCGACCGCACTTTAAACAAGGTTCAAAAGTACCTCTCTATGACGTCATGTAATACCCACAATACCGGAACAACTCATCCCTTTTCATATTTCTTCAGGCGTGTTTGCGAGGCGGCAGCAGTCTTCTTTCAGTAGTTTTTTGTACAGTTTGTCAGGTAATTTTTTGGTAATGGTTATGTTAGACCCGGACCAGTTATCAATCAGTGATGATAACTCATCATTCACGGGCTTTAGTGACATGGAATTGGACCGAGTGAAGTCAGTAGTTTGTGTCCCCAACCCCACACACTTCGACGGAGAAGCACGTGCAGTTCGATGAAGCAAGTACATCGACAGGTAAGGAACCCAATCGTGGTTGGTATTCAGACAATAAGAAAGCAAATAAGAAGTCTTCAGACATTCTGGTAGTAAACAGAGCATTGCTTTTGACATCAGTTCATTATCACAGAGAGACGTAGAGTCTTCGGACTTTACTCGGTATCACTCCAGAGGCTTCGGCACCGGAAATGGAAAGTGCAGAGCATACTTCTTACTGCAGTAGGGAGTTGCAGAACTTGCCAAATATACATGTGGAACTTAATGTTAGTGATATTTCTGACTCTGAAGTTCACTTTAATGCTAATGTGAGTAAAGACTTAGCTAGTGCCCTGTTTGAAGGTGACAGTGTTGATGTGGATGAATCACCTTACACTTGTAATTTGTGGGATTTACCCCCATTTAAAAGCTCCGGAAAAGAGGAAAGCTATTTCAGACTCATTGGCAAAGTTCGAAATATTGCTGTACTCAACAGTGTGAGACAGAAACTGTTTTGTCCAAATATAAAATCCCAGAAAACTGCAATAAGGCTTGCCCTCCTCTTGTCAATCAAGAGATTTGGAAGGTGTCAGATAAGAGGGCACTGTTACAGGACAAGGCTTTAGTGAAAATTCAGAATTTGGTGGCGGTTAGCTTGGTTCCCATTATTAAGTTGGCTGGAGTTTTTAAGACACAGTTGTAGAGTAATGCTGAAGCTAAGACTCTATTATCTGACGCTTTGACAGTCTTAGGACAGGTTCAGTACAATTTGTCAATAAAGAGGAGATATCTGATGAAGCCTTCACTTAAAAAGAAGTATGCTGGGTTGTGCCATATGGCAATACTCTAACAACTAAGTTGTTTGGAGACGACATTTCAAAAGAGGTCAAGAACTGTGAGTCTCTGGCTTATCTTTGCAAAGATTCTTACAATTACAAACCTTTGGGTTTTCTTGGTGCTTATAGGAGCAGATAGCCTTGGAGAGCTTCATATGCATATCAACAACCTGGCATTACCAGCCTTATCATCAGAGAGGCCAGCAATATAGGCCATATTTGACTAGGTCTAGGCCAGTCAAAAGGGACCATCAGTACAGTTTCGGCCCCAAACGGACAGGATTAGCCACGGTAACTAGCGTAGGTAGTTTGCAACATTATATTGATACATGGAAGTTATTTACTCATGATCAACGAATTTTGCTGTATTTGGATATGTTGTAGAGTTTGAGGTACAACCTTTTCAAGATAGGGTTCCAGGAGAGATCCCTATTATTCCTGAGCAGTGGGAGATTGTTATCAGAGAGGTTAATGATTTGCTGTTTAATGGCGCTACTATTCCATCCTTGCCAGAAGAGGGTCGGTTTGTTTCTACCCTGTTTATAGTACCAAAACCCAATGGGAAGTTTAGGCCAGATTGAAGTATTTCGCACAATCATTTTAAACAAGAGACATTCAGTAGTTCTAGAATTTTTATGGGATCGACAGTTGTATGAGTTTGTTTTGTTTGCCATTTGGTTTTAAGGTTGCACCCTTTCTGTTTACGAATATTCTTAAGCCGGTCTTTGCATGGCTTTGGTTGCAGAACATTAGATGTTCATATTACTTGGATGATTCGCTAAGTATGAACCAAAGTAAGGATGTTGTCAGTCTAATGTGGTACTATCACTACTACATTGCAATCTCTGGGTTTCACTATCAATGAAAAGAAGTCGGTTGTCATTCCATGCAAAGAATAGTATTTTAGGGCTGGTTTTGGATTCAGTGCAATTAAAGGTTTTCCGTACAGAAAAGAAAATTCAAAAGATTTGTCTAAGCTCCTGGGCTGTGAAAAAAGAGGTAATGGTGGTTCGTGAGTTAGCATCTTTTATAGGATTGATTATCAATGCTTTTTATGTGGTGTTAGAAGCACCACTTCATTATAGAGATAGGGAGAGAGACAAGATTTCTGGGTTAGGTGATAATATGGATTTTGACAACTCCGTAATTTTGTCCAATCAGTGTAGAGGTCAAGAATGGCAAGAGGATTAGACCTGTGTCTGTTCAGTTTCGATGCATATAGATGCTCTGGCCAACAAGATTTGGCGATGGTCTTTGGATACAGGAATTTACCTCACTGCGATTTATATCCCAGGAGCTGAAATGTTGTGGCTGATTTCCATTCTAGGAACTTTCTAGGAGCTTCAATGTTTTGTTACTTGGTTCCTGAGCTGGTGCAAAGTTTGTTGATGCTTTTTCTCACTCCTGGGAGCAATTTGTGCCTTATATTTTTCCTCCGATTGCTTTGGTTGGAAGGGTTTTGAATAAATTGGCATGTGGATAAAGCCTTAATAGTCTTTCCTTTTTGGCCATCGCAATCTTGGTTTCCATTATTATTGGAAAGTTTATGTTCTTTTCCAATTAGGCAAAGACCTAAACCCAAAGATAAGAAACTCATATAAGCGCGTGAAAGAAATCTCGTATACCCTCGGCGCTACCGCGATATTGTGAGAAAAAGACTGTGTCCTTGTACTGAAGTAATAATTGCACGGAGTTGTGTTCCGACGCTATTCGAAAGCCTACGATGATCATCTACAGCATAAGTTGCACGTGAATAACATGGTAAACTTCAGCTGATTGTAACTGTTATAACGGCTGACACATTAAGTAAAATAATAACTGTTTAAATCTGATAGTAATCAATATTAAGTCTTAATGATTGATTAAGGACTGGAAGGGAAATATTTCATGAAGGAAATAGTTCAAAATACAGTCGACACTCGTTATCTCCAATTTCATGGGACCAAAAAAATATTTCGAGATATCCGAAATTTGACCAATCCGAAATGCGGTATTATTGGATTATGAAATCTTACCTGTATCGTGCTATTAATATGCTGTCGATCTCTTACGAAGATCTCTTTGTGGAATATATTAATAAATAATAATCCATTAGTAACATTTTCTTTATTTATTCAATCGTTTCTTGCAATAAATACAGAACAGTAAACAAAATAAACAAATAGGGTTACAACAATAATATGGAGCGAAAACATACGAACTGCATTCTACAAAAATTCTTCCAACTTTCTTTTCACTCCTCTTTTAGTCTTAACCGATCCAGTTATCCCCCCAGGATTAAACCTGAGTCCTTCACTGGATTGCTCGGTTATATCAGAGCTAAATGCTGATCTGGTTATCCCCCCAGAAATTCCGGATCCTTCGCCAGATTGCTCAGCGCTCTTAGATGGACAAGTAGGTTCTAGAGGCATTGTGAATTATGACACGGGTTTATTCTACGATGGTATTTAAAGCAAATTTGGCATATTTTGAGCAAAGATTGCCAAGCACAACAGCTTGTGTTTGGCCAGCTAATTACCATGCAAATATTTCGGCAAAACATAATCCGGTAATTAATGAATGCCTAACATCACGGTTTGTCGTACAGATATCCACGTGCCAAGCTAGTGTCACCAGTCGACTGATAGGTGTGAAAAATATCGGCGGGCTGATTAGCGTCGGTGGAATTTGAGATAAACAAACAATTATGCATTGTTCTATAGGGTGAGGGCCCAAATTTTCACATTGAGATAACAGTAATTTGAAATAAATAAACTTTGAGACACCGGATATTAATGTATATAGACAAAGAAGGGAAAAATCAGGACCAAGTCAATTAATTTGACATTGCCGAAATTTCGATATACGCAAATTGGAGATAACGAGTTCCAACTGTATTTGCTTATATTTCGGCAAATATTGCCTTTATGACGAAAAAGTGAAAATAATGCTCCAGCGTTTATGTTTGTACTGCCGCAATATTTTTAAACATACTTTCCTCTTCATAAGACAATATTTTTTGTAGGGAGTTACTTTATTTATTTACTAGTACTTAAATGAGTAGAGCGTCCCCCCTGGAATCGAAAAGTCCTGGGTCCGATCCCCGACCGCGACATACCAAAGTCGTAAAAAAATGAGATCCTTTGCTTGACGCTCATCATATATTTAGGTATTTCCAGGAATAGTTTACCCAGTGTCAGAATAATGTGACTAGGTGTCTACGGCGTGATGCTGTATTGTGAGAGCACTGCATCTGTCTCAAGCAGACATAGTCTCGAAATGACTTAAATAATGTCGGACGGACGTTAGATCCAACAATCAAACAAACTTGCATATATTTATTTTTATGGGATTATTTTCTATTACAAAACAAATGTGCTCTAAGTCATTAAGATTATCGCATAGACGGGACAATACCCGCAACGCTAATACACAATTTGGCATTATTTTGGATTATTTTGTGCAATTAAAGTGTTGGTCTGTCAAAGTTTTTTTATAACAATGGTTATCTTTATAGTTTGAACATCCGCTATGTTCGAATGCTCCGCAAGGCCCTTAAACCTTTGGGTTCAAGGTCAATTGATGAAGGTCAGGGTATCTGACTGGTAGAGTTTATCAAGGTGCATGCACCTGTAAAGTTTGAAGGCTGTTTGAATGTGGAAGGATTTCCGTGTTATGGTCAAGGTTAAGTTTTGTGACAGACAGACAGACCAAAACAATATGCAACGATCTATCGATGCGTTGGCATAAACTAAATATTAAAAGGACCAAAGGATAGGACAAAAAACACCATAGTATTTTTTTTAGTTAAATATTATACACCTAGACAAAATGACGAATCGTTGCATTGACCGTTGTTTTGCTATCGCTAAGTAACACAGAACTGGATTGTCCGCTGAAGTTTCTTATCTTTGGGTTTAGGTCTTTGAATTAGGCTACCCAGACACAAGGACCTTCTGGTGTTTCCTCAGAGCAGAGTACCACATCCCTTGGGAAAAAAGCTGCAGATCATTGCTGCGATTGTATCAGGGAGGCGCTGCAGAGTCAAGGCATTTCAGGAGACGTTGCTAAGTTTATCACAGAGTCTTGGTCACGAGGGATGCGTAAGCAGTATATATATGCATGGGAAAAGTGGCATTTGTGGAACTATATCAGGGGTAGTGAAACATTTCGTGCGACTGAAACAGTAGTCCTGAACTATTTGTATTATTTGTTTAGGTTAGGAAGATCTTATTCCATCATTAATACCCACAAAGTGATGTTATTGCAGACTTTGCCATCCTTTGGGAATAAGTTCCTTAATTCCAAGATTTTTGAAAAGAGTTTTTCTGTGTAAACCGTGTAAGCCAAGATACCTTTTTACCTGGGATGTGTCAGAAGTATTGAAGTTTTTGAGTTCTTTGATGCCCTTATTCTTGTTGTCCTTGAAGACATTGACTTTTAAATTGATGGCTCTGGTGGCTTTAGCTGCAGCCCCTAGGTTAATGTCTATCAATTTGGATTGTATGATTAAGGAACGACAGGCAGTCATCATTTTATTTCCAAATATTTTAAAAACTTCTAGGTTAGGACATTCATATACTCTTAAGATTGAACATTATCGAGATGAGGCCTTGTGTGTTATGCATAAATTACTTCATTATTTTGCTTAGACTATTAATTTAAGGAAGTCTAGAAAGTTATTTATTTCATATTAAACTTACAAGGCTGTGACCTCTAGTACTATTGCTAGGTGGCTGAAAGAGTTGTTAGAATTGTCTGGTATTGATATATCTGTCTTTAAGGCACACTCTTTTAGAGGGGCTTGTGTGTCTGCGGCGTTTGAGAGAGGGTGTACACTTAAGGAGTGAAGACTGCAGATTGGAAATCTGATAAATTTTATTACAGACAATCTTTGCAAGCAGGCAGCGTTTCCTTCACTAATTTTGGAACAAAATGGCCCATCATCCAAGCTTTACTGCAGGATGAAGGGCATTATTGAAATAAAACCAGAGCCTGAGCATGTATGAACCCTACCCAATGTTTTTAGGTAATTCGTTCCCCGCCCATGTTTTCATGTTTGACACAAAAACAGCTGTTTTGAAAATGTATGAACAGGTGATGAGTTGTTTCGGTATGGTGCATTGTGGGTAGTAGAAGACTTCTTATTTGCTTTCTTTTTGTCCGAAGACCGACCGCGCTTGGGTTCCTTACCCTTCCCCTTCGACGTACTCACTTCATCGAACTGCAAGTGCTTCTCCGCCAAAGTGAATGGGGTTGGTACACTAACTACCAACTTCACTTGGTCCAATTCCATGTCACTAAAGGCCGTGAATGATGAGCCATCATCACCGATTGATAACTGGTCCGGGTCTAACATAACCGTTACCAAAAAATTACCTGACAAACCATACAAGTACAAAAAAATACTGAAAAGCAGACTGCTGCCGCCTCGCACGTACACCTGAAGAAATGTGAACAGGGGATGAGTTGTTCCGGTATTGTGGGTATAAGTACATGACGTCATAGAGAGGTACTTTTGAACCTTGTTTAAAGTGCGGTCGCCTAAGGTATGTCCTGGAAGGAATGCTAAGTATACATGCTCAGCCTCTAGCTTTATTTCAATAATGCCCTTCATCCTGCACTTAAGCTTAGATGAGGGGCCATTTTTCTTACATTTGAAAGGGAGAAAGAGAAAGTAAATTTGGTTAAGATATACAGTGTATCTATATTTTATGACAATAATTATAAGGGAGAACTTTTTGTTAATTTTGGAGGGGGGTCAGTTGATAGGGAGAAAGTAAGTGACAACAAGTTTACAAGTTGTTTGTGTTATTTGTGTTATATTTGTGTTATCTTTTTAGCTCACATGAGCACAACGTGCTCAAGGTGAGCTTTTCTGATCGCCTTTTGTCCGGCGTCCGTCGTCCGTGCGTGCGTCCGTGCGTGCGTCCGTGCGTCCGGCGTCAACAATTGCTTCAAACAACATCTCCTCCTAAACGGCTTGGCCAATTTGAAAATATTTTGCAGGTATGTTCCTTGGATGAAGCTCTACTAAAGTTGTATAAATGGTTCTGGTCCATTGCATAATTAGGTCACAGGAGCTAAAAATAGATTTTAAAAATGAAAATTTAAAAAATCTTCTTCTCTGAAACCACAAGGCCTAACCTTTTGATTTTTGGTATGTAGCATCATCTTATGGGCCACTACCAAGATTGTACAAATCATAGCCCTATGGTGATAAATGACCCCGAACCAGGGGTCACTTGTTTTACATAGAGTTATATAGAAAAATCTTAAAAAATCTTCCTCTATAAATCCATAAGGCCTAGAGCTTAGATATTTGGTATGTAGCATCATCTTATGGGCCACTACCAAGATTGTACAAATCATAGCCCTATGGTGATAAATGACCCCGACCAGGGGTCACTTGTTTTACATAGAGTTATATAGAAAATCTTAAAAAATCTTCTCATAATCATAAGGCCTAGAGCTTAGATATTTGATATGAAGCATCATCTTATGGGCCACTACCAAGATTGTACAAATCATAGCCCTATGGTGATAAATGACCCCGCACCAGGGGTCACTTGTTTTACATAGAGTTATATAGGAAAATCTTAAAAAATCTTCTTCTATGAATCCATAAGGCCTAGAGCTTAGATATTTGGTATGTAGCATCATCTTATGGGCCACTACCAAGATTGTACAAATCATAGCCCTATGGTGATAAATGACCCCGCACCAGGGGTCACTTGTTTTACATAGAGTTAAATAGGAAAATCTTAAAAAATCTTCTTCTATGAATCAATAAGGCCTAGAGCTAAGATTTTTGGTATGTTGTAGCATCTAATGGTACATTACAAAGATTTTCAAAGTCTTGGCCCTACGGTGATAAATGACCCTGCGCCCAAGTCTTCTCTGAAACCATATGGCCCATTGCTTAGATATTTGGTGTGTAGTATTGTCAGGGGTAAAATGTTTTAGATTAAGTTATATCAGAATCCTTGTCTGTTTAAAAACCTTGACATCAGTTGAAGCAATGGTACTCAGGTGAGCGATTCAGGGCCATCATGGCCCTCTTGTTTTGTTTATTTGATTTTTAGCTCACCTGAGCCAGAGGCTCAAGGTGAGCTATTGTGACCGGTCTTCGTCCGTCGTCCGTCCGTCCGTCGTCCGTCCGTCCGTCCGTCGTCCGTCAACATTTTGCTTCAAACGACATCTCCTCCTTAACCGCATGGTCAATTTTGATAAAACTTTACAGGGATGTTCCTTGGGTGGTCCCCTTTCAAAGTTGTTCAAAGAATTGAATTCCATTTGGAATTCTGGTTGCCATTGCAACGGAAAGAAAAAACTTAAAATGTCTTCTTCTCCAAAACAACCAACTGAATTTCAAAATGTTTTGGCACAGATGTTCCTTTGGTAAGTGTCTACCAAGATTGTTCAAATTATTTGGATCCGTAAAAAAACATGGCCGCCAGGGGTGGGGCTTATTTGCCTTATATGTATATAGAGAAACCTTTAAACAACATCTCCTCTGAAACCACTGGACAGAATTTGATTAAACTTGGCAGGGATGATCCTTGGGTCAACCTTCACAAAAGTTGCTAAAATAAACTTGATCCATGTAGAACTCTGGTTGCCATGGCAACAAAAAGGGGAAAAAAATGAAAACTTTAAAAATCATCTTCTTCAAAACTACTGGCCAGATTTTAAAATAAATTGGTACAGATGTTCCTTGGGTCAACCTCTACCAAAGTTGCTAAAATTATTCCGATCCGTAAAAAAACATGGCCGCCAGGGGCGGGGCTTATTTGTCTTATATGTATATAGAGAAACCTTTAAACAACATCTCCTCTGAAACCACTGGACAGAATTTGATTAAACTTGGCAGGGATGATCCTTGGGTCAACCTTCACAAAAGTTGCTAAAATAAACTTGATCCATGTAGAACTCTGGTTGCCATGGCAACAAAAAGGAAAAAAAAATGAAAACTTTAAAAATCATCTTCTTCAAAACTACTGGCCAGATTTTAAAATAAATTGGTACAGATGTTCCTTGGGTCAACCTCTACCAAAGTTGCTAAAATTATTCCGATCTGTAAAAAAACATGGCCGCCAGGGGCGGGGCTTATTTGCCTTATATGTATATAGAGAAACCTTTAAACAACATCTCCTCTGAAACCAGTGGACAGAATTTGATTCAAATTGGCAGGGATGATCCTTGGGTCAACCTTCACAAAAGTTGCTAAAATAAACTTGATCCATGTAGAACTCTGGTTGCCATGGCAACAAAAAAACAAAAAAAAGAAAACTTTAAAAGTCATCTTCTTCAAAACTACTGGCCAGATTTTAAAATAAATTGGTACAGATATTCCTTGGGCCAACCTCTACCAAAGTTGCTAAAATTATTCTGATCCGTAAAAAAACATGGCCGCCAGGGGCGGGGCTTATTTGCCTTATATGTACATAGAGAAACCTTTAAACAACATCTCCTCTGAAACCACTGGACAGATTTAGATTAAACTTGGCAGGGATGATCCTTGGGTCAACCTTCACAAAAGCTGCTAAAATAAACTTGATCCATGTAGAACTCTGGTTGCCATGGCAACAAAAAGAAAAAAAATATGAAAACTTTAAAAATCATCTTCTTCAAAACTGCTGGCCAGATTTTAAAATAAATTGGTACAGATGTTCCTTGGGTCAACCTATTTATCTCAGGTGAGCGATTTAGGGCCATCATGGGCCTCTTGTTATTGCATTGCCGTCAATTACATTTTCCGGACATTTTTTTCAGAATGCTTGCAGACATCAATCTAATATTTGGTATGTGAGTCATCCACCATGAGTTACAGATCAAGTTCAAGTTTCATTCGGGTCCACTGATTTTTAGCTCACCTGAGCACTTTGTGCCTGGCGTCCGGCGTCGTCCGTCGTCAACAATTTGCTGTAAACAACATCTCCTCTGAAACCACTGGACAGAATTTGATTAAACTTGACAGGAATGGTCCCTGGGTGAACCTTTACAAAAGTTGCTAAAATAAACTTGATCAATGCAGAACTCTGGTTGCCATGGCAACGGAAAGAAAAAAAAAATGAAAACTTTAAAAATCATCTTCTTCAAAACTACTGGCCAGATTTCAAAATAATTTGGTACAGATGTTCCTTGGGTCAACCTTTACCAAAGTTGCTAAAATTATTCTGATCCGTAAAAAAACATGGCCGCCAGGGGCGGGGCTTATTTGCCTTATATGTATATAGAGAAACCTTTAATCAACATTTCCTCTGAAACCATTGTACAGAATTTGATTAAACTTGGCAGGAATGATCCTTGGGTCAACCTTCACAAAAGTTCATAAAATAAACTTGATCCATATAGAACTCTGGTTGCCATGGCAACGGGAAAAAAAAATGAAAACTTTAAAAATCATCTGCTTCAAAACTACTGGCCAAATTTTAAAATAAATTGGTACAGATTTTCCTTGGGTCAACCTCTACCAAAGTTGCTAAAATTATTCCGATCCATTAAAAAACATGGCCGCCAGGGGCGGGGCTTATTTGCCTTTTATGTATATAGGGAAAACTTTAATCAACATCTCCTCTGAAACCACTGGAGAGAATTTGATTAAACTTGGCAGGGATGATCCTTGGGTCAACCTTCACAAAAGTTGCTAAAATAAACTTGATCCATGTAGAACTCTGGTTGCCATGGCAACAGAAAGAAAAAAAAATGAAAACTTTAAAAATCATCTTCTTCAAAACTACTGGCCAGATTTTCACAAATGATGTTAAAATAAACTTGATCCATTTAGAACTCTTGTCATCTGATGTCACAACATTCAACTTAGTTCTTATTATTTGGGCAATGATTTCGATATGTCGGTTGTTCAGAATGATAAAAATTTCATAGATAAGAGAGTAATGTATGTGCTTTAATGTATTAACATTTTCAGCATCCTATGACGTCACATGCTAAAAATAGTGAAAAATATTGTACGCGCTCTATAGCCGCCATTTATGGTCTGAATTTCCTCAAATTTTCACAGATGCTACATCTCAAGACTTAGCTGTGCATATCCATTCAGTTGACCAAAATTCCGAAAGACCAAGGTTCTGTGGTTGAAGCAAGATTCAAACATAGGACCTAAATTTTCATTATAGGATTATAGAGCTTTCAGATGAGACAAAAAACTGAAACTTACACAGTTTGCAGTTCTGCAGATTTTCTTTAGATATTTTGAGTCCTGACGTCATAAGACGTCATGTGATGTCACAGCATATTACTAATTTCTCTTTATTTGGGCAGTGGCATTGAGGGCTATTTATCTCAGGTGAGCTATTTAGGGCCATCATGGCCCTCTTGTTTATGAAATAACGAGCCTTGGACTTGAAATATTTCTTTAAATCTTTAAAATAGCAGTTTTCCGGACTTTTTTCCTTTCAAATATTGATTTGATATTTAGTGAGTCATCCACCATGAGTAACAGATCAAGTTCAATTTAGTTCCGGTCCACTGATTTTTGATGAACTTACGGGCCATGGACTTTCTTTAATTTCTTTAAAAGCAGTTTTCTGAACTTTTTCATATATATTGTCATTTTGACTTTTATCAAAAGTATTGATCAAATAAATGACTTGTTTGCAGCGTGAAGAGGGGCGGGTTCTTAGTTTCCTATTTGCTGGTAGGGGACTTATTATTGCCTGAGCAATACTTCCAGAATAGTAATGAAGAACCTGGTTAGATATAGTAATCAAAGATCAAATAAATATATGCAATTACAAATGCTTAACATACTTTGACTTACTTTGACTGAGAAGCAACTTAAATGAATTGAGCAAATTAACTTAATGTCCAACTGGTCTGCACTTGAGTACCTGGTTAAGATACGTAGGAAACTGATGACCATCCATATAAACAAAGACTGAAATTGCTGACCATATACAGGAGAAGGAAACTTGTCAGCAGCAGAAACTGGTCAGCTGATTAATATCATAATGACTCTGCATCTAACAGTAAATAAATACTGATTGACCTTTATTGATTGTATATCAAAATTGTAATACTTAGTACTTGTATATGAAGTAATTGATTTCTTGATTATCTAAATAAGTTGAACAGAACTAAATCATTAAAATATTCTAAATTTTGTTCTTTACACTATTCAGATAAAATAAGGGTAAGCATTTGTTAATCCCCCGCCAGGCGGTGGGGGATATGGTAATAGTCTCCGTTTGTCTGTCCTCTCGTCCCACATTTTTGTGTGGAACATAACTCGAAAAGTATTTGAGGTATCAACTTGATACTTCATAGGTGGATAGATCTCATTGAGGAGGAGTGCAGTGCATAAGAATGATAACTCTACCTTTCATAATTTTTGAGTTACTGCCCTTTGTTATTTTTCAGACTTAATTTTTGTCCGGAGCATAACTCAAAAAGTATTTGAAGCATTACCTTGATACTTCATAGGTGGATAGATCTTGTAGAGGAGAAGTTCAGTGCACAAGAATAGAACTAAATAGGTGGATATATCTTGTAGAGGAGAAGTTCAGTGCATAAGAATGATAATTCTACCTTTCATAATTTTTTAGTTATTGCCCTTTGTTATTTTTCAGACTTAATTTTTGTCCGGAACAAAAATTGAAAAGTATTTAAGATATCAACCTGAAACATCATAGGTGGATAGATCTCATTGAGGAAGAGTGCAGTGCACAAGAATGATAACCCTTTCTTTCATATTTTTAGCTCACCTGAGCACAACGTGCTCATGGTGAGCTATTGTGATCGCCTTTTGTCCGTCGTCCGTGCGTGCGTGCGTGCGTGCGTCGTCAACAATTTGCTTTAAACAACATCTCCTCATGAACCGCTGAAGGGATTTTGACCAAACTTCACAGGAATCATCCTTATGATGCCCTCTATCAAAGTTGTACAAATTATTCAGATTGGTTAAAAAAGTAGGTCACAGGAGCTAAAATAGATTTTAAAAATGCAAACTTTGAAAATCTTCTTCTGCAAAACTGCAAGGCCTAGAGCTTAGATATTTGGTATGTAGCATCATCTTATGGTTCATTACCAAGATTGTACAAATCATAGCCCTATGGTGATAAATGACCCCGCACCAGGGGTCACTTGTTTTACATAGAGTTATATAGGAAAATGTTTAAAAATCTTCTTCTATGAATCCATAAGGCCTAGAGATTAGATATTTGGTATGAAGCATCATCTTATGGTTCATTACCAAGATTGTACAAATCATGACCCTATGGGTATAAATGACCCCGCACCATGGGTCACTTGTTTTACATAGAGTTATTTAGGAAAATGTTAAAAAATCTTCTTCTATGAATCCATAAGGCCTAGAGATTAGATATTTGGTATGAAGCATCATCTTATGGTTCATTACCAAGATTGTACAAATCATGACCCTATGGGTATAAATGACCCCGCACCATGGGTCACTTGTTTTACATAGAGTTATATAGGAAAAACTTTAAAAATCTTCTTCTATGAATCCATTAGGCCTAGAGCTTAGATATTTGGTATGAAGCATCATCTTATGGTTCATTACCAAGATTGTACAAATCATGCCCTATGGGATAAATGACCCCGCACCAGGGGTCACTTGTTTTACATAGAGTTATATAGGAAAATTTTAAAAATCTTCTTCTATGAATCCATTAGGCCTAGAGCTTAGATATTTGGTATGTAGCATCATCTTATGGTTCATTACCAAGATTGTACAAATCATAGCCTATGGTGATAAATGACCCCGCACCAGGGGTCACTTGTTTTACATAGAGTTATATAGGAAAATCTTTAAAAATCTTCTTCTATGAATCCATAAGGCCTAGAGATTAGATATTTGGTATGAAGCATCATCTTATGGTTTATTACCAAGATTGTACAAATCATGACCCTATGGTGATAAATGCCCCCGCACCAGGGGTCACTTGTTTAACATAGAGTTATATAGGAAAATCTTTAAAAATCTTCTTCTATGAATCCATTAGGCCTAGAGCTTAGATATTTGGAATGTAGCATCATCTAATGGTTCATTATCAAGATTTTCAAAATGGTGGCCCTTTGGAGATAAATGATCCCGCACTAAGTCTTCTCCTCTGAAACCATAAGGCCCAATGCTTATATATTTGGTGTGTAGTATTGTCAGGGCTAAAATGTTTAAGATTGAGTTATATCAGAATTCTTGTCTGTTTAAAAACCTTGTAATCAGTTGTAGCAATGGTACTCAGGTGAGCGATCCAGGGCCATCATGGCCCTCTTGTTTTAATTATTGCCCTTTGTTATTTTTCAGGTTTAACTTTTGTCATAGTGACCTTGACATTTTACCTGTAGACCTCAAAATAGGGGAATTAGTAGGTCTTCACATCTATAATCACTTCAAACATCAGTCTTCATTACCCAAAATTTTCTGTCAAAAATGAAATATTCTACTTTCCAACACCTCTTCTAAAGAGCAAGCATTCGGCGGTGGATGGCCATGTCAACATGACTCTTGTTTTAATGTGAAAGATACGAAATAAATGATTTCCTGTTAAATATATCTAAATATTTAAGTATGTGGATTCTAATTAGCTTAAGCTTCATATATGTCTTTAAATGCCATGTGTATAACACAAGAGTGGGCACCTGAAGGTGTGATAAGCTATGTAACTGAAACGCTTATTCTGGGTTATGCTGATTAAGTATACAGTAGCTATGAAATGTGTGTACACATATACTAGGGAAATGCTGACCAAAGAAGGAAAATTTTGACAATATGTAAATAGAGAGGACACTTATATGAAGTCATATTGGTGTTGAGTTAATAACATTTTCTTATATTTGAAAGGGATAACATGTCTGAATGAAAACTTTTTTTTTTTTTTTTTTTTAGTACAAAATTATTTGTCCATATTTATATCTGGTACCAAATTTAATGTAAAATAATACAATCTAATACATTTATTCAACTCATTGACATGCATCAAATAAATATTATAATCAGGAACAGAACATGTATTATTATACTTAAAAGCATAAAAACTTGTCTCTGTCAGCTACATTTACAATCATCAGTTGACAATATGTGTAAATTCACAATCAAGATATAATGAAATTATTAAATCATTTCCCAACTAATTAAACATAACTTTTATAAAATTTTAATGAAATCTAATTATCAATAAATGTATAAACTGAATTTATGAAATATTAATTCTGCTCTTTCCAATTTAACTGGTCAGCTGTTTATATGCTTAAAGTGAATTTAGTCTAGTTGGTCAGCACTTTCCTACCTGTTGGAGCTACGTGGGAAACTGCTGACCAATATACACAAAGAAGGTAACTCGTCAGCAGCTTATGTACTGGTTTATTGACTCAACGTCAGCTATTTATATGTGTTAAAATACTGACTCTATTTACATAAAATTAAAAGAAATATTAAGTAATTGATTAAAATTTTTTTAAAAAATTATTATCTATATCTAAAGGTGATTTTTTTTTACATTATTATGACAATTAACGTAAGAAGACGATTCATAATGAAGCGCATGTGGGCGGGGCTCAGTATCAAACAAGTTTTAATTATTCATAATTATGTCATGAATTTCACCACTGTACATCCGAGACTCGACAAAGTTGGGTAGACTTTTGCATTTCGGGTAGACTTTTGCATTTCGGGTATTGGAAAAAGGAGCGTTGCAAGAGGAAAGAATACAATTTGGAATAGTTTTTCTTAACATGTTACAAGTTGCGAAAAAGCTAGACTTAAGATATAGAGAAAGTATGCGATAATGTGTAAGATAACAAAATTCTGATTTACGCACCAAAATAGTAACTTTCGATTGTAAGATTCAGTTAGCATGATCCGTGTTCAAATGTTACTCTTTACATAACAATTAGTTAGTATTCACATCAACATTTGTATCATATACACCAGCGATTAGGCACACTTTTTTCCAATAATTCAGGTTTAAGAGGGGTCACCTTATATGATATATACAGTTTTCAGGTTCTTTTCATCACGAGATGTAAATTTACTGGTATACGATCTCAGAAAATGGATATACTGAAAGCCACTGAATATGATGATATGCCACAAAGTCTATACGAAACCATGAAAAACAATACCAGGTTATTGCTTTTGTTCTTATTACTTCTCCTACTGGTATATTTCATGATAAAATGATTGTGAGAAACTGAAACAACTTGATATGTGTCATACTGACAGCTCTGGTTTCATTTTCTTAGTGGGTATACGTATTGTCAAGTCTTTTAGAACATAATGCAAGTAGTAACCTGTGTCTTATTATTTTTTTTTCCAATGCATAAATTTCATTTACTTTGTGGGTTTACTGTTCAGTCTTTTAGCACAAGAATCCTGATGGAAATGTTGAAATTTGCACCCACCTTCTAATATAGCTGCCAAATTACAGCAATCAAGAATATTAAAGACCAATTATGAAATTCACATTTTACTATTTAAGTATTGAAAGTATCAAGTATGAGAATTCACTATATATTGCTTACATTGGTGCTTTTTCTTTTCAGAAAGTTTTTCATATAGACAAACATTCAACAGAGGACCAATCCACTGTCCAGCCAAAGGTGGAGAATAAATGAAGACCTATATAATTAACAATTCTTAGCTCTTCCCAGCCAAAACTGTGATGGATATATTAAGTGTATGCAATCAATATCTTGTCTGGTTCTTAACATTATCAAAATAACATTATCAATGCTTGTTGTGTTTCATCTCTTGATATCCCAACCAACCCAATTTCAATATACCTTAACAAATTTTGAGCTCACCAGAGCACAACGTGTTCAAGGTAAACTATTAGGAGCACCCTCCGTCCATCGCCGTGTGGTGTGCATCAACAATTTCCTTCAAACGATATCTCCTCTGAAACCGCTAAGAAGACATTGATGAAACTTGGCATGGATCCTCCACAAAAGTTGCTAAAATAAACTTGATCCATGCAGAATTCTGGTTGCCATGGCAACAAACAGAATTTTACTTTAAAAATCTTCTCTAAAACCAGTGGTCAGTATTTAATTTCCTTTAGTCCAAATGGTCGGTCACCATACTTTACCATAATTGCTAAAATGAAGTTGATCCCTTAGAAAATGAGGCCCTTAGAGGGTTGGCTAATTTCCTCATACATGTATTGCTCTATATAGAAAATTAAAAATTGTTTTTCTATTATGCTATTGATCAGAATTTAATATCATTTAGCAAAATTCCAGTGACCCCTAGGGCGAGGCCAATTTTGACCCCAGGGTCATAATTTGAACAAACTTAGAAGGGCTCTACTAGACAATGCTGCACACCAAGTATCTAAACTCCGGGTCTTGTGGTTTCTGACAAGAAAAGTGCTCATGGTGAGCTTTTCTGATCGCATTTTGTCCAGCATCCTGTGTCCGTGCATCCGTGCGAGCGTCCGGTGTCAACAATTCCCTTTAAACAACATCTCTTAAACCGCTGAATGGATTTTGACCAAACTTCACAGGAATCATCCTTTTGATGCCCTCTATCAAGATTATTCAAATTATTTTGATTGGTTGAAAATAGTAGGTCACAGGAGCTAAAAATAGATTTCTAAAATGCAAACTTTAAAAATCTTCTACAAAACTGAAAGGCCTAGGGGCTTAGATATTTGGTGTGTAGCATTGTCTAGTGCACCTTTACCAACTTTGTTCAAATCATGACCTTGGGGTCAGAGGTAAAAATTGGCCCTGCCCCAGGGGTCACTTATTTAGCTCACCTGAGCACTTATGCTCAGGGTGAGCTTTTGTGACTGCTTTTTGTCCATCGTCCGTCGTCACAAGGATGTTTGTCTTCATGATAACTTGGATAAGTTTGAAATTGGGTCACGTGGGGTCAAAAAACTAAGTCGCCAGGTCAAATCATAGAAAAACCTTGTGAACACTCTAGAGGCCACAGTTTTGACCCAATCTTCATGAAACTTGGTCAGGATGTTTGTCTACATGATATTTAGGACGAGTTTTGAATCGGATCATGTGTGGTCAAAAACTAGGTCACCAGGTCAAATTCTAAGAAAAACCTTGTGAACATTCTAGAGGACACAGTTTCAGCCTAAACTTAATGTTACATGGTCAGAATGTTTGGTCAGAATGTTGTTTACAGCAAATCTCGGATGAATTCAAAACTGGGCTACATGGGGTCAAAAAGTAGGTCACCAGGCCAAATTTTAGGAAAAATCTTGTGAAGACTCTAGGGGCCTACATTTTTGTACCAGTCTTCATTATATGATAAGACTGATGACCCAGTTGAGTGCAAATTCAGGTAGGATCAAAATCTACATCACTTAGTCAAATGTTAGAAAAACAATTTAGATGCCATATTTTTGTCAACATGCCTAACACAGTAATCTTACTCAGGTGAGCGACACAGGGCCATTTTGGCCCTCTTGTTAAAATTAAAGCTTGGGATTTTTAGTTTTGCAAAAATATTGCAATAACTTTATTGCAATTCTGGTTGTACAGGAATACGATAATTGCAATTAAATCGAGAATTACAATAAACTTAAAATACATATTTAAATTTAAGAATAAGGTCTACATGCTATCTTGAATAAATTTGAAAATGGATCATGTGGGGTCAAAAACTAAGTCACCAGGTCATATCTTAGAAAAAACTTGTGAACACTCGAGATGCCACAGTTTTAGCCCAATCTTCATTAGATTTGGTCCGGATGTTTGCTACATTATCTTGATATTTGAAAATTGATCATGTGGGTCAAAAACTAGGTCACCAAGTCAATATTAATAAAACCTTGTGAACACTCTAGAGGCCCCAGTTTTAGCCCAAACTTAATTAAATATGGTTAAGATGTTTGTCTATATGATATCTTGAATGAGTTTGCAAATGGGTTGTGTGGGGTCAAAAACTAGGTCACCAAGTCAAATATTAATAAAACCTTGTGAATATGCTTGAGGCTACATTTTTGGCCCGATATTCATGAAACTTTGTCAAGATGTTCGTCTTTATGCTATGACGAATGAGTTTGAAATTGGGTCATGTTGGGTCCAAAACTAGGTCACCTGGTCAAATCTGAGAAAACCTTTTTTTTTGATATCTTGGATGAGTTTGAAATGGGTGGGAAAAATAGGTCCGGTCAAATCTTAAAAAACCTTGTGAACACTCTAGAGGCCACAGTTTCAGCTTAACCTTTTATATTACTTGGTCAGAATGTTTGTTTACATCAAATCTCAGATGAATTCAAAACTGGGTCACATGGGGTCAATTTTTAGAAAAATCTTGTGAACACTCTAGGGGCCTACATTTTTGTACCAGTCTTCATTATATGATAAGAATGATGGCTGCATGAATTCCCAGTTGAGAGCAAAGTCAGGTAGGACCGAAATCTAGGTCACTTAGTCAAATGTTAGAAAAACAATTTAGATGCCACATTTTTTTGTCATCATGCCTAACACAGCAATCTTACTCAGGTGAGCGACACAGGGCCATCTTGGCCCTCTTGTTTAAATTAAAGTTTGGGATCCAAGTTTTGCAATAATACTGCGATAACTTTATTGCATTTCTGGTTGTACAGGAATACGATAATTGCAATAAAATAGAGAATTGCAATAAACTTAAAATACACATTAATACACATTTAGTTTAACAGTATGTTAAAAATATTGTTCAGAAATGGATAATGTGACATTTATGGTGGTCACTGACAATGGGGAACATTTTTTTTAATCAATATCTAATGTCTGATATTTGCATTGATATTGCAATAACTTTATTGCAATGCTGGTTGTACAGGAGTATGGGAATTGCAATAAAATTGAGAAATGCAATAAACTTGAAAGAGTTTGTACACATTTAAACTTTAGGATAATCTTAAGCACCATATCACAGACTTATATAAAATGGATTACGGGTCAGGTTTTCTATTCACTGATCATGGGTTACTTTACTGATCAAAATTTAAATTTGCGTTTTTTTTCTTTGACGGACACATCATGAAGATATAATGAAGTATTATTTATGTAGATAAACATATCTATTTTTGCAGGTCTTGTTTAAATCCTGGATCTAATAAAAGAGAAAAATAAAGATTAAGTATTGAGAACCAAGAGAAAATGATAGATACCATTTAGTTGTATATTCGCAACATTTTGTGACTTATTAACACATTTGGTTGGGAAAAGAATGTCTCAAGTAATTTAAAATATTTGCTTTTGTTTACTGAGATTACATTTATTGTTTAAAATTGTTTTCTAGCAGTTCTGGGTATTTCATTCAAATATGCTCACAAATAATACATAATGGAGTAAAAATTTGATTGTGTTTCTGACATAATACCGTATACACTGGCAGATTGGGCGCACTTTTTTTCCAGATAATCATACATGCCATATCTCCCGGCGGGAGATTAAATCTCCCGGGATTTCGACTTGTCTCCCGATCTCCCGCCGGGAGGTGAAAATCTCCCGGTCTGACTTAAATCAAACTGGTTTCCCTTTGAACTCAGTATAATCCATTTTATTACCGACCTATGATACAGCATTAGGAAGATTACGTAAGAACATGTGTTAGTATCAATCCTGACCAGTGTGCTGTACACAGCCACAAGCAATGTGTGATCGTCCTTATTCAATCAAATTGCATAATTCAGACAGGTAGCAGATTGGACACTCTATCAGTTGAAACAATTATCGTCGGGTAATTAGCAGCTATCAAGGCAATACTAAAGCTAGAATGAGTAAGGTTAGGATGGTACACTGTAATAAAGACGTAAATCTTATCATGGATAAAAAAAGGTCCCGGAGAATAGCTAATCCTTACTTACCGGAAGTGTAAACAATAAATGATAATTAGATCAACTGTTTACCAATCATTTAAATCTTAACAAAACTCATCACATTGACACATCATAGAAAGTACACCTCAGCTAGCGATAAATTGCAAATGAATTGCAATTTTCACACCGAAAATGACTTGATAAACAAGGGATATCGTCTGCTGAGTAATTTACTATAATGAGATGTCATGATCGGAAGAGTTGGGTAACCACTTCATACCACCATACCGTACACGATAAACATTTTAAGCTAAATAATATTTTATTTAAAAGCAATTTAATTCAGAAAAAAAGAATACACAGACATAAGGTGAAAGTATTATTAAAAATGATCTAACTTTTTATCTTTATTCATCCCCATTAATTAAAACATTATGATCAGAAATCATTCAATAAATCAAAGATACTGTATCAATTTAAATGTGTTTGATGTAAATGGCATGTTCTCCAATTTGTTACAAGTTAGTGTTGCATTTAATGTAAAACAGTGCTTGTGGAAAGTTAAGTTTCTATTTGAATTAGATTTATTAATAAATTTTGTATTTTTTTTACATATAAATTTCATATGGTATTTTCATTAAATAAATTTAATGAAGGGGTAATCAAATGTGTATTTTTTTAAATTTTTTATTAAGAACGTCTCTTCGATATATGTCGTAAAATCTCCCTGGCTGGACCCCAAATCTCCCTGTGAAAATTTCAAAATCTCCCTGGGAGACATACTGAAAATATGGCATGTATGAGATAATTCAAGTTTATAGAGGGGGTGCGCCTTATATGACGATATACAGCTTTTCAGGTTTCTTTTTTCAATCACCGAGAAGTGAAAATTACCGGTATACGATCTCAGAAAATGGATATACTGAAAGCCAATGAATACAATAATATGACACAAAGTCTATACGAAACCATGATAAACAATACCAGATTACTGCTTTTGTTCTTATTAGTTATCCTACAGGTATTATAATGATAAAATGATCGTGAGAAACTGAAACAACTTGATGGAAGCCATTTTCAATATAAACAAATAAGTTTATTTTACGGGACCTCATGATGTATAGGAGAAACTTGACTGGTGGCAATTGTTGCGTAATGTTTGTTAGTTGGGAGAATTTTGACAGGTGACAATGGTCCCCAGTGTTAGAATGCGGGGACACAGTTGAGTAATGTCATGTTATGAAAATGTGTCACCTTTATCCTACCCGTTATGCCATGTGTAAATAAAACGGTTCACCGTATGATTAGCCCGGTGACGTACGGATACCTTTCGGTCTGTCAAAATGTACAACGGCGCAAATTTCAAAACAAGATTTCGCCGCATACGATACGATAAGTGATTTTTTTTTTCAAATAAGTTACCCTGAAAGTTATGATGCGCCTTATACGTAGCTGCGCCTAACTGACCGTGTATACTAATATGTTTTATTATTATACTGCAAAGAAAAACTATCTCTTCTGATTGGTCCATAAGCAGTGGACTTAACGAGATATATGTACTTATCCATG
This sequence comes from Solen grandis, assembly GCA_021229015.1. Lineage (NCBI taxonomy): Eukaryota > Metazoa > Mollusca > Bivalvia > Adapedonta > Solenidae > Solen > Solen grandis. Next base: position 67,271,936 of record CM037785.1, read on the forward strand.
CAGTTGTATGTACTATGTATATAAAGATATATGTATTGAGGTATATGTAGGCAGACTGGTAAATGTATACTTAAATATGTGTATTTCTCCACCCTCTTCCCGCCCTCATCTCTTTTTCTCTCTCCCCCTGGCTATCCCTTTCATGTCTTAAACCTTGTGAGTATTTAACACATTCATTTATAACATTTGAATATTTCATGTAATTTATCACTTCATCATTCCTATAAGCATTTATTCGCTAGGCCGTATATATTTTAAAACAACAATCATTACATTAATGTTCGAAAACACTCTCACTGCTTATGACAAGTGCTTGAATGACAAGTATCCATTTTATAGGCTCATATAATTTATAAATCAGTATAATTATATCAACACACATGCAACTGATTTTGTATTATGTGTGTAAGATGCTCAAACAATAAACTTTTGTTCTGTTCTGTTCTGTAAGCTCAGGTACGACGTGTTATCAGTTTTTATAAACACATGTACACACATTTATATTAATTAGAAGCATGATAAACTATCTGTTTATGGGCGGCTAAGGGTGGTCCATTGGTAACGTTTCCAATTACGGATCCGAAGATTGTGGGTTCAGACCCCATTGGAGGCAAGAACTCGTCACGACTTTTCCAAGCGCAAAGTATGGTCCAACCCAGGAACCATCGAGAGGGATTTGTATAAGTGTAAGAACTTGTTTCCCAATAGACGTAAAATAAATAAGTTGAAACTAAATTCAAAGTGACAACAAGGAAAACATAAATTATAACGTTCAACTGCTTTGTAGACCTTAAACACATAATTTTTCTAAAAGAAGAAAAGGAAGAAATAAAGATGTTTTGATGATGATGATGACGCTGATGATTCTTTTCTGTTAGTGTTGATGATAAGTAAGTATACAAGAAGCGTACTTGACCTATGAGAAACGTACATTTAATGTCACTCTAGCGTATTTTGCTTATGATCGGTGTATAATGAACGTATTCATACGCTGAAAATTTTTTGTGCAAATTATCTTTCTGCCTCTGCGTGTGACTTATTACAGCATGCTTGAAACGACTCACAACTTGTGCCTATCCCTAGCGTTTATCAGCGTATGCAAGCGTATGAGCATTTCAATTGCTCATACACTCGCAAACGTTATTACTATGCGCTTAATATTGGCACCCGCATGAGACCCTTTTTGGACAACCTCTTATGTAACAGGTTGAAGAATGGATCCTATTATTCACATGTCTGTGAAAAAAAAGGCAGAGGCGGTAATGTGGCCCCACACACTTTAACTGTCATACGTTGCAATGGAAGGTCTCAGCCAACGACAATTCGGCACAACACATGGCAATTATATCGAGCAATTGTTGGATGGATGTTGTCGAGAAATAAATTCTGTAAACCACTCTTGCCGTGTGTAATTTTTCTGTAACCCACATTTTTTTATGGCATCATCTTTTAATCATCACTTAAAACTTGTGAGTGAATAAGTAAAGTGTCACAAGTCAACAGGTACTTTTATTCAAGAGGTCTGGTTGAAAAATAAAGCCCGAATGTAGAAAAACAGGAGAATGATAAAGAATTTAGTTTAAACTTTATTTATTTTACATTGATTACGAAACAAGTCCTTACAACTTAAATAAATCATTCTCAATGGCTGGTATGGTGGCGTAAGTGGTCATTAAATATTGTGGAAGGAAAACTGATGAGCCCGGAATAATCCCCCATGTCTGAACGGGTGACCAACGTACCTTCTCACGTACGTTACCCGTGTTTGCGTTACCATTACGCTATCCAGACACCCAATAATAAAAAGTTGAATAACACAAACATAAAGTTAATCTCAAAATAAACGTCTGTTTGTGTGTTTTTCAGTCATTTGGATACGATGTCTACTTGAGACAGATAAAGTGTTGCCACACTGCAGTATCACGCCATAGACATGTGGCATGCTACCACACCCAGCCATATTATCCTGACACCGGGTCAACGAGTCCTGCAACTACTCTTATATGCTGAGTGCCAAGCAAGGGAGCTATAACAGAACCATATTTAAAACTTTTGTATGTCGCGGCCAGGGATTGAACCCACGACCTCCCGCATCCAAGGCAGAAACTCTATAGTAGTAAATGGGTCTCTTTGCGTACAAACGGGCGCCATTTTGTTGACCTAGTTTTTATTTTTAGTAACAGGTGGCCATCTTTGTTACTACTTATAGTAACTAATTTGCATATAAGCATTTTAGGGTATGACATGTAGTGGCCATGTTGTAGGCGGCCATTTTATTTCTTATGTTTGTATTGCGCATGCGTAGCCGCCATTTTCGATTATAGTATGACATCATTGGCTATATTTAGAATGACATCATGATCTATAGTTAGAATGGCCTTATTGGTAGAATAACCTCATGTTTGTCTCAATGATGTACAGAGCTGACTTGTACATTCAACCTAGGGCTTGATCACGGGCATTGAGGGTCAGGTCCTTAGCCCTAGGCGGAGACTCATGGTGTACAATGGACAATTCAAACACCGTATGAGAGAAAAATGGCAGCAATAAATAGAAAATACAATTGGTAAAATCACTATTTAAAAAAAAGGAACAAAAGACATTAAAATAAGTAAGAATAAATGTATAAATATGTAATACAGAAAATTAGAAAAACTCAATAAATACATAAGTCAAAATTAAATGATACATTATTTTCAAAGAGAAACACGATGTGAACAGTTCCCTATCTTGTTCCCTATCTTCCAAGAGAATGAATACATTTCTGGTATCTACTCTAACTACTCTTTTCCATTTTTGGTCAAAGTGTTTCCAGCCTCTATTTTTAATCCAAGGATCTCCGGTAAGAACATGAAGTGGTATCCAGCTGTGAAAGTCATTAAATAAATAGATCTGAAGAATCATGTCTGAACATGTACTCTGTGATTATGGGAACCCTTCTGTGAAAGTTATTCACTTTCCCCAACACCGGATCTCCGGTATGAACATGAAGGGGCATCCAGCTGTGAAAGTCATTAAGTGCATGGATCTGAAGAATCATGTCTGAACATGTACAGTCACTGTGATCATGAGAACGTCATAGCGATAAGCTATCTTTAACGTAGAGGTCTTTTGATTGGCAGTTCATGCATGACTGATTTAGATTTTCTGATTGGTTAGTTGTACATATATATTCAATGTAAATTCGCCATTTTTTTATGTTGATATTGTTTGTGATCATAGGAAGAAAACTCTCGTGGCATTTCAAAGAGTGATTTAAACTTTATGGAAGAACCTTACATATCTTTGAAATATATTCTCGACTATGAATTGTATAAAGTGGCTTTATTTGACGCATGTAGAAAGATAGTCTTGAAAACCAAAATGTCTATAAAGCATTGGTTAAACAAAGGAGAAACATTTCTAACATTCAAAAAGTCATTAACAGAGTTATCATACAAGTACAACGAATGTATTAACATCAAAATCCTTACCATGACAGAGTGGAATACTTACATTCAAGATAATGTAAAAGTTGTGAATTGGATATATGATTGGAGAAATGATGGCAGTATATCTTTTGACATAGGGCCCAAAGATCCCTACATGGAACATCATTTTCAGTTGGCGATATTGGGATAGTAGCTCTATGTAGACCTATGAATGCAGGTCTTAACGACATTCTAAAAATAGATAGCCATTCATATGATAGTGACTTCATACTCATCATTTTCAATTCAACTTTACTTAATGTTATATTCTCTTATTCGACAGTGATGCTGAGATTTCATCATCAAACAAGTTTGGACATGTTTGACGTATGCTGACGTTTGTTACTAAAATTAGCATCCAGTAAAAGCAGTCAGCCAATCAGATTTAGGTATGCTTGACCAATAAAAATGGACTTGAACATATAAAAGACAGTGTAACGAAGGTTGTTGTCATATGTTGTCTGGCAATCGACAAACAACCATGGCAAATAACTATAGATGCGAACTTGCTCTAGGAAATGATCGTTACGTTCAAGTGTGCGAACGGAAAGGGGAGCTCAGGGTTGACTTGAGTGAGTGAGGGTTTCCCAAAATTTTTGGGGTTTAAAAAAAACCCCAAAATTTTTTGGGGGGGTTTTTTTTTTTTTCCCCTTTTTTAAAAAAAAATTTTTTTTATGGCCCCAAAAAATTTTTTTTTCCTTTTTTTTTAAATTTTTTTTTTTTTTTTTAAACCCCTTTTTTTAAAAAAATTTTTTTTTTTTTTTGGGGGGGGGCCCCCCAAAAAAAAAATATTGGGGGAAAAATGTGAAATTTTTTTTTTTTTAAAAATAAAGAAGAAAAAAAAAATTTAAATTTTTTTAAATTTTTTTTTTTTTTTTAAAAATTACCCAAAAAAATTTTTAAAAAAAAAAAAAAAAATTTTCCAAAAAACCCGGGGGGGCCCAAAAAAAAAAAAAAACCCCTTTCCCCCCCCCTTTTTTTTTTTTTTTTTTTGGGGAAAATTTTTTTTTTTTTTTTTTTTTTTTTTTTTTTTTTTTTTTTTTTTGGGGTTTTTTTGGGTTTAAAAATAAAATTTTTTAAAAAAAAAAATAAAATTTTTAAAAATTTTTTTTTTTAAAAAATTTTTTTTTTCCCTTTAAACCTTTTTTAAGGGAAAAAAAATTTTTCCAAAATTTTTAAAAATTTAAGGGGGTTTTTTTTTTTTGGGTTTTTTTTTTAAAAACCAAAAAAAAATTTTTTATGGGTTTTTTTTAAACCCGGGAAAATTTTTTTTTTTAAAAAATTTTTTAAAAATTTTTTTGGTTAAAAATTTTTTAAAAAGGTTTTTAAAATTTTTTTTTAAATTTTGTTTTTTTTTGTGCTATATTTTTTTTTTTTTAAAAAAATTTTTTTTTTTTTTGGGGGGGAAAAAAAAAAAAAAAATTTTTTTTTTTTTTTTTTTAAAACCTTTTTGCTTAAAAAAAAAAAAAAGGGGGGGGTTTTTTTTTCCCCATTTTCATCAAATTTTAAAAAAAATTTTTTTTTTTTTTCCGGGGGGGTTTTTTTTTTTTTAAAAAAATTTTTTTTTTTAAAATTTAAAAGGCCTTTTTAAAAAAATTTTAAAAAAAAAATTTAAAAGGGAAAAGGGGGAAAATTTTTTTTTAAAAAAAAAAAAAAAAAAAAAAATAAAACCCCCCTTTTTTTTTTAAAATTTTTGGTTTTTATTAAAGGGGTAATTTTTGGGGAAAAAAATTTTTTTTTAATTGGTAAATTTTTTGGGGGGGGGGTTTTCCCAAGGTTTTTTATGGGGCCCCGGGTTATTGGGGTTTTGGGGGTTTTTTTCCCCTTTTTTAAAATTTTTTTTTTTCCCCCCAAAATAACTTTTTCCCCAAAAAAAAAGGGGGGTTTTTTCCCCTTTTTAAAAAATTTTTTTTTTTCCCTTTTTTAAAGGGAACCCTTTTGGGGGTTTTTTTTAAAAAAAAAATTTTTTTAAAATTTTTTTAAATTTTTTTTCCCCCCCCCCCCGGGGCCTTGGAAAAAAAAACCCCCCCCCCCCCCCCCCCCCAAAATTTTTAAAAAAATTTTTTTTAAAAATTTTTAAACCCTTTTTGGGGGTTTTTTTCCCCTTAAATTTTTTTTTGGAAAATTTTAATTTTTTTTGGGGAAAATTTTTTTGAATTTTTTAAAGGGTTTTTTTCCCCCCTTTTTTTTTCCCCTTTTTTTTTTTGGGTTTTATTTTAATTTTTTTTTAAAAAAAATTTTTGGTTTTAAAAAGAAATTTCCCTTTTTTTTTAAATTTTAAATTTTTTTCCCTTTTGGGGGGGTTTTTTGGGGAATTTTTTTTTTTTTGGGGGAAGGCCTTTAAAACCCCCCCCGGGGAAAAAAAAGGGGGGGGGGAATATTCCCGGGGGGGCCCCGGGGGGAAGGGGGGGGGTTTTTTTTTGGGGGGGGTTTGGGGGGGGTTTTTGGGGGGGGTTTTGGGGGGGTTTTTTAATTTTTAAAAAAAAAGGGAAAAAAAAAGGGGGGGGGAAAGGGGGGTTTTTTTTTTTGGGGGGGGGGGGGCCCCCAAAGGGGGGGGGGGGGGTTTTTTAAAGGGGGGGGGGGGGGGGGAAAAAAAATTTTTTTTTTTTTTTTTGGGGGGGGGGGGGGGGTTTTTTTTGGGGGGGGGGGGGGGTTTTAAAAAAATTTTTTTGGGGGGATTTTGGGGGGGGGGGGTTCCTTTTTTTTTTTTTGGGGGGGGGGGGGGTTTTTGGGGGGGGGGGGGGGGGGGTGGGAAAGGGGGGGGGTTTTGGGGGGGGGGGTTTTTTGGGGTTGGTTTAAGGGTTTGGGGGGTTTTTTTTTGGGTTTTTGGGGGGGGGGGGGGAAAAAATTTTGGGGGGTTTTTGGGGGGGGGGGCCCTGGGGAAAAAAAGGGGGGGGTTTTTTTTGGGGGGGGGGGGAAAAGGGGGGTTTTTTTTTTGGGGGGGGGGGGGTTTTTTTTTAAAAAATTTGGGGGTTGGGGGTTTTTTTTGGGGGTGGGGGGGGGGGGGGAAAAAAAAAAAAATGGGGGGGGAGGGGAAACCCCCCTTTTGGGGGAAAAAGGGGGGGTTTTTTTTTGGGTTTTTTCCCCAAAAAAAAAGGGGTGGGGGGGGGGGTTTGGGTTTTTTTTTTTAAATTTTTTTTTTGGGGGGGGGGGGGGGGTTTTTTTTCCGGGGCCGGGGGGTTTTTTTGGGCGGGGGGCGGGGTTTTGGGGGTTTTGGGGGGGGGGGGTTTTTTAAAAAGGGGGGGTTTTTTTTTTTTTTTTAAAATTTTTTGGGGGGAAAAAAAAAATTTTTTTTTTTTTTTTTTTTTTTGGGGGGTTTTTTTTGGGGGGGTTTGGGGGAAAAAGGGGGGGGGGGGGTTTTTTTTTTGGGGGGGGGGGGGGGGGGGGCTTGGGGGGGGGGGGGTTTTTTTTTTTTTTGGAAGGGGGGGGGGGTTTGGGGGTTTTTTTTTTGGGGGGGGGGGGGGGGGGGGGGGTTGGGTTTTTTTGGGGGGTGGGGGGGGGGGGGGGGAAAAAAAGGGTTTTTTCTTTGGGGGGGGGGGGGGGGGGGGTTTGGGGGGGGGGGGGGGGGTTTTTTTTTTTTGGGGAAGGGGGGGGTTTTTTTTTTTTGGGGGGTTTTAAATTTTTTTGGGGGGGGGGTTTTTTGGGGGGAAATTTTTTTTGGGGGGGGCCCGGGGGGGTTTTGGGGGGGGTTTTGGGGGGGGTTTTTCCCCCCGGGGGGGGGGCCCCCTTTTTGGGGTTTTTTTTAGGGAGGGAAAAAAAATTTAAAAAAGGGGGGGGGGGAAAAGGGGGGGGAAATTTTGGGGGGGGTGGAGGGGTTTTTTGGGGGGGGGGGGTTTTGGGGGGGAGGGAATTTGGGGGTTTTTTTAAAAAAGGAAAAAAAACCCCCAAAAAAGGGTTTTGGGGGGGAAAAATTTTGGGGGAAATACCTTTTTTTAATTTGGGAAATTTTGGGGGGGGGGGGGGGGAAGGGGGGCCCGGGGGGGGGTTTTAAAAAAGGGGGGGGGTTTTTTTTTTTTTTTAAAAGGCCGGGGGCTTTTTTTGGGTTTAAAATTTTTTAAAGGGGGGGTTTTTTGGGGGTTTTTAAAAGGGGGGGGGGGGGGGGGTTTGGGGGGGGGTTTGGGGGGGGGTTTTTTTTTTTGGGGGAAAGGGGGGGGGGGGTTTTTTTAAAAAAAGGGGGGGAATTTTTGGGGGGGGGGGGGGGGTTTTTTGGGGGGGGGGGGGGGGGGGGGGGAAAGGGGGGGTTTTTTTTTTTTTGGGGGGGGGGGGGGGTTTGGGGGGGGGGGAAAGGGGGGGGCTTTTGGGGGGGGGGGTTTTTTTGGGGGGGGGGGGGGGGGGGGGGGTTTTTTTTTTTTTTGGGGGGTTTTTTTGGGGGGGGGGGGGGGGGGGGGGGTTTTGGGGGGGGTTTGGGGGTTTGGGGGGGGGGGGTTTTTGGGGGGGGGGGGGTGGGGGGGGGGAGTTTTTTGGGGGGGGGGGGGGGGGAAAAAATTTTTTTTTTGGGGGGGGGGGTTTTTGGGTTTGGGGGGGGGGGGGGGTTTTTTTGGGGGGGTTTTTTGGGGGGCCCCCCGGGGGGGGGAAAAGGGGGGTGGGGTTTTTTTGGGGTTTGGGGGGGGGGGGGTTTTTTTGGGGGGGGGGAAAAAGGGGGGGTTTTTTTGGGGGGGGGGGGGTTTTTTTTTTTTTAAAAAATTTTGGGGGGTTTTTTGGGGGGGGGGGGGGGGGGGATTTGGGGGGTTTTGGGGGGGGGCCCGGGGGGGGGGTTTTTTTTTTTTTTAAAATTTTGGGGGGGCAGGAAAGGGGGGGGGGGGGGGGGGGGGGTTTTTTTTTTTTTTTTAGGGTTTGGGGGGTTTTTTTTTTTTTTGGGTTTTTTTTTTTTTTTTTTTTAAATTTTTTTTTTTTTTTTTTTTTTTTTCCCCCCGGGAAAATTTTAAAAGGGAAAAAAAAAAAAAACCCCCCCCAAAAAAAAATTTTTTTTTAAAACCTTAAAAAATTTTTTTTTAAAAGGTTTTTTTTTCCCCCGGGGGGGTTTTTTTTGGGGGGGGGGCCCAAAAATTTTTTTTTTTTTTTCCCCCCCAAAAAAAAATTTTTTTTTTTTTTTTCTTGAAAAAAATTTGGGAAAAAAAGGGGTTTTTTTTTTTTTTTGGGAAAATTTTTTTTTCCCTTTTTAAAAATTTTGGGGTTTTTGGGTTTTTTCTTTGGTTTTTTTTTCTCTCCAAAGGGGTTAAAATTAAAAAAAATTTTTCCTTTTTTTGGGAAAAAATTTTTTTTCCCTTTTTTTCAAATTTTTTTCCCCTTTTTTTTAAAAAAAAAATTTTTTTTTTTTAAAAAACCAATTTTTTTTTATTCCCAAAATTTTTTTTTTTTAAATTTTGTTAAATTTGGGGTTTTTTTTAAAAAACAAAAATTAAAAAAAATTTTTTTAAAAATTTTTTTTATTTTTTTGGGGGTTTTTTTTTTTTTTTTTGGGGGAAAAAAAAAGGGAAAAAAATTTTTTTAAAAAATTTTTTAAAAAAAAATTTTTTTTAAAAAAAAAAAATTTTTTTAAAATTTTTTTAAAAAATTAAAATTAAAAAAAAAAGGAAAAATTTTCATTTTTTTCAAAAAACCCCTTTTTTCAAAAAAAAAAAAAACCAAAGGTTTAATTTTTTGGGGGGGGGAAAAGTTTTTTTTTTTTTTTGGGGGTTTTTTTTTTTTAAAATTTTTTGGGTTTTTCCCCGGGGTTTTTCCTTTTTTTTTTTTTTTTTTTTTTAAAATTTTTTAAAAACCTTTTTTAAAAAAACCCCCCTTTAAAATTTTTTTGGGTTTTTTTTTTTTCCATTTTTCCCTAAAAAAACCCAAATTTTCCCCCCTTTTTTTTTTTTTAAATTTTTTTTTTTGGGGAAAAAGGGTTTTTAAAAAAAAAATTTTTTTTTTTTGGGGGGGCCTTCCCTTTTTCCCCCCCCGGGGCAGGGGGGTTTTTTTTTTTTTGGGGGAATTTTTTTTCCCCTTTTTTTTTTTTGGGAAATTTTTGGGGAAAAAAAGGGTTTTTAAAAAAAAAAAAAAAAAAGGGGGGGAAAAACCTTTTCCCTTTTTTGGGGGAAAAAAAAAACCCCCCAAAAGGGGGGAAAAAGGGGTTTTTTTTTAAAAAAAAAAAACATTTTTTAAAATTTTTTAAAAATTTTAAAAAATTTTTTAAAAAAATTTTTTTTTTTTTAAAAAAAAATTGGGAAACCCCCCTTTTTTTTTCAATTTTCCCCCCTTTTTTTTCTTAAATTTTTTTGGTTTTTTAAAAAACCTTTTGGGGGAAAGGGGGTTTTTAAAAAAAAAACTTAAAAAAAGGGTTTTTTGGCCCCTTTAAAAAAATTTTACAAAAATTTTTTTGGAAATTTTAAAAATTTGGGGAAATTTTGGGTTTTCAAAAACCAAAAACCTTTTAAAAAAATTTTTAAATTTTGGGGGAAAAAACCCCCCAAAAATTTTTTTTTTTTTTCCAAAAAACCTTTTTTTTAAAAATTTTTTTTGGGAAAAAGGGGGGGGGGAAAAAAAAAAAAAAAAAAAATTTTTTTTTTTTTTTTAAAAAATTTTTTGGGTTTTTTAAAGTTTTTTTTTTTTTAAAAAAAAATTTCCAAAAAAAAAAAATTTTTTTTTGTTAAAATTTCCCCCGGGGGGGGTTTTTTTTTTTTTGGGGGGGGAAAAAAAAAAAAAAAAGGGGAAAAAAAGGGGGTTTTTTTTTTTTAAAAATTTTTTTAAAAAAACCCTTTTTTAAAAAACCCTTGTTTTGGGGATTTTTCAAAGGGTTTTTTTAAAAAAAAAAAAAAAATTTTGGGGGAAATTTAAAAAAATTTAAACCCCCCTTTTTTCCCCCTTTTTAAAAAAAAATTTTAAAAAAAATTTTTTTTTCCCTTTGGGGGTTAAAAAAGGTTTTAAAAAAAAAAACCCCCTTTTTAAAAAATTTTTTGGAAAATTTTAAAAAAAAACCCTTTTTGGGGGGGAAAAACCCCCCCCCTTTTTTTTTTTTTTTTTATTTTTTTTTTCCCCTTTCCCAAATTTTTCCCCCCGGGGTTTCCCCCCCAAAAAAAAAACTTTTTTCGAAATGTTCAATTCCCCTCTTCCCCCCATTCCCCATTCTAAATAATACATTTTTCCCACCCCAACGTTTGGCGGGGAATTCAGTTTCTTTCATGCCAAATTAAAACTTTCCATTTTTCATTTAAAAATTTAGTTCTAAAAATGTTCATAATACGGGACGCTATGTTGCCCGGAATTGAAGGGACCCACGGCGCCCCCCCAAATTTTTTTTTATTTTCCCCTTTTTTTCTTTCTCCTCCACTTCTTCCCCCGTTGCACGCATCAACAAGTTTGCTTCTCGCAAAATCGCCCACATCACTTCGACATATTTAAATTTTTTTTCTAAAATCAAAGGTCTCGTTCATTTTTCACCCCAACCACACACGGCATTTCTTTCTGTCTCATTAAAAACATATCTCCATAACATTTCGATTTGGGGTAGGGTCTACTTTAAGTTTGATTTTCGTTCGTTTTAAAAAAAATGTGGGAACCCTGGGGGGGGTTTTGAAAACGTTAGGGCCCAGCCGTATTTGGGGATTTTTTGCGATTTCCCAACGCTGTTTTGCAATACGTATTGCAAATATTGCGGTTTTTTTTTTAATAAAAGGGTTTAAAAGGGCTAGACTCAGCTAGTAAAAAGATTATAATAAAAAATTTAATACTTCATACTGTAGTGCTACATGTTTTTAAAAAAGAAAACCTTGTTTTTTTAAACATTTAAAAATTTAAATTTAAAATAAAAAAGGGTAAAAATAAAATTTAAGGGCCCAAAAAGGCTTCTTGAAAATCTGTCTTTGTTATTACTTATTGGGGACTTAAAATTTTTTCTTTACTGCATATTTACCATGAACCTTCCAAAGGGCCCATTAGTAATGGGGAAAAAAACCCCTTCGGTTTTTTGTTTTTTGAATTTTTGTTTTTTTCCCAAAATTTAAAACAACATTAGTTGCTTTTGAGGTTCAAAATAAACTTTTTTTGATTTGTTAATGAAGGGGTGGTGCAATGTGGGAAACCTAAAATGTCATCGCGTTGTTGTGATGCCGTTCCAAGTGGGGGCTAGTTTCGTCGTCCCGCCGCTGTTTTTTTAACTTCATTTTAAAATTTTTTTGAAAAAAAAGCTATGTTTTTTATAAATTTTTTCCCCCCCCCCGTTTTTTCGATCCCTTTTTGAGACTGAAATTTCCATACCTTGTTTTGGTTTGGGAAATTCCCCAATTTTTCGTGGCATCATCTTCTGACAAAATTTTTGGGGGGGGAAAATCGTTGGTAGCGCTTTAGACGCTTAGATACAAAGTGGTGTATTTACCGGCCGGGGGGCCCATGAATTTTCGAGGTGTTTGTTTGTTTGTTTTTTAATCAAAAGGCCCAAGAAAAAAAATAATTTACTGTATGTTTTATGCTTTTTTTCTGTTTAAATCAAAATTTGTTTGATTTTTAAGAATGTATAAATAAACTTAAAAGGGAGGATTTTATGCATAAAAGTTTATCCGGAAATTTTGAAATAGGAACCGGGAAATTTTAAAAGTCAAACACAGAGTGCTCTCTAATATCTATCGGAGCCCAAACACTGCGAAGGAGTTTTGGTAAAAAACAAGGAGCCGGCCGACTTTTTTTTTCATGGTATATTTTAATTCATGGAGGGACCCGGCTGGGGCCCCCTCTCCACTTCCCCGGGTTTTTAGGGGAGATTCGGGGTTCCAAACTCCTTCCTTTCCCCACACGCCCTTTTGTCAGGTAAATTTATTTCTTCATCACATAAAAAAGGCCCTTTACCCATTCCTCTATCTCCCCCTGTTCTTTGATATACTCTAATGCCGGGGTTTTTATATTTTTTCATAAAAAAATTTTTCTCATAGGTCCTCCCAAGTTTTCAAAACATATTGTCAAAAGTTCAATGATGAAATCTCATCATATTGTCGATTCATCAATTGAAACCAAAAGAAATCAAACGGAAGGGAAATTTTTGAATATCCCCCGTGACAGCAAATTCCCAAAAGTTTGTCAACAAACGGTGAAAGAAATTTACCATCCTTTCTAAGGTAAATTTTTCCCTGTTGTCGGTTTTTAGTTTTGTAGTCAGAATTGGAACCCACTGTAAATGGCACGATTTTATTTCTTTCTTCTGAGCCTCAATTTTTAAAACGAGGTGATTATTTTTAGATATATTTCCCCTTTATTTTGGGTGTTTCCCTTTGAATAACGTATAGTTATTTCAAGAAATGGAACACTTGTTTCATTGGAAGTCTATGGTGGCATGTTTAGGGTTTTTTCTTTACACGATTCGATTCTGTATTTAATGACTTTAACAGCTGGATGCCACTTCATTTTTTCATACCGAAGATCCGGTTGGGTTGGGGAAAAGTTAATCACTTTCACCAAGCAGGGTTCCATAAACACATTTGTACATGTTCAGAATGATTCTTCCGATCCATGCATTTAATGAACTTTTCACAGCTGGATGCCACTTCATGTTCATACGAAGATCCGGTGCTGGGGAAAAGTTAATAACTTTCACAGCAGGGTTCCCATGAACATAGTGTACGTTTTCAAGCCTTGAACTAAAAATAGAGACCGGAAACACTTCGACCATATATGGAAAAACATTAGAGTAGTTATCGGAAAATTGTATTCATTCTTTGGGAACGATAGGGAACTGTTCACATCGTGTTTCTCTTTGAAAATAATGTATCATTTTATTTTGACTTATGTATTTATTGATTTTTTCTTATTTTCTATATTACATATTTATACATTTATTATTACTTATTTTAATGTATTCTTTTTATTTTTAAAGTATTGATTTTACCCATTGTATTTTCTATTTATTGCTGCCATTTTTTTTTCTCATACGGTGTTTGAATTGTCCATTGTACACCATGTGTCTCCGCCTAGGGTTTTAAGGACTTGACCCTCAATGTCCTTAACCCTAGGTTCAAATGTACAAGTCAGCTCTGTACATTGATGTCATTTCTACAAATATAGATCATGATGTCAATTTAAATATAGATCATGATGCCATTTCTAAACATAGATCATGATGTCATTCTAAAATTAGATGTCATGCTAGAAAACCAATATGGCCGCCGCACATGCGCAAATAATCCTATGACGTCACTCTGGGGCATGCGCAGTCTTGGCCTAAAACCGACGACCTTACTACTCATGCTTATATCACAATAGTTCACAAAATACACACACAAGGAATCACTATCGTTTATAAGTCCATTTTCACGCAAAAAAAATGATGTAGACATTAAATCTTGTAAGATCGATTTTTCATCAGCGAGAGAGGATTTTACAGTGTAGTCCGCCATGTTGTCACGTCACGTCACGTCACGTCACATCAAACAAAAACATATGAACAAAAAACAAACTAAGAACGATCAGCTTTTATGTCTCCTTTTACAGTATACGTCTGCACTTTTGAATAAAATTTTACGATCTTCATCGCTAATTAGTAATTATATTAGCTTGCGGCTATTCCAGCCCTTAATTGCCCCCTCTTCTCCCAACAGATTAGTGTGGAATCGTTGTTTCCGTATTATCGAAGCATTTTTACGTCGTGGAAATCCAAGATAAAAGTGTTCAGGTGGCGAGGTTTCCAGAGCAATGAAGCCTGGACTAATGAGGATTATAAGAAAAACTAGAAAAATCTTCTTTTCAGAAACCACGAGGCCTGGAGTCTAGATATTTGGTGTGTAACATGGCCTAGTAGACTTCTACCAAGTTTTTGTTCAATCATGGTCCTTGGGTCAAAATTGGCCCTGCCCAAGGGGTCAACTTGATTTTACATAGACTAAGAAAAATTAGAAAAATTTTCTTGTCAGAAACCACAAGGCCTGGAGTTTTGATATTTGGTGTGTGGCATTGTCTTATGGACCATTACCAAGTTTGATCAAATCGTGACCCTGGGGTCGAAATTGGCTTCGCCCCAGGGATCACTTGATTTTAAATAGACTTATATGAGAAAAAACTAGAAAAAATCATCTTGTCAGAAACCACAAGGCCTGGAGTTTTAAGATATTTGGCGTGTAGTAGACCTAAATCAAGTTTGTTCAAACCATGGCCCTGGGGCCAAATTGGACCCTACCCAGGGGTCACTTGATTTAACATAGACTTATTTAGGAAAAAAAAAACTAGAAAAACACTTCTTATCAGAACACACAAGGCCTGGAGTTCAGATATTTTGTGAGTAACATGGCCTAGTGAACTTTCTACTTAGTTTGATCAAATCATGGCCCTTGGGTCAAAATTTGCCACGTCTAAAGGGGGCACTTGATTTAATAAAAACTTATTAGGGCTATGACCTTAAACGTTTTATGGCAGGTAAAGTTTTTTTGTGTTGAATTAAGATTGATCTTGCTGTACTTTTGCCATAAATTATGTATTAACTATGATAGTAATTCAATAATTGGCATTACGGGCAATGTTTCTCAGGTTAGCGATTCAGGGCCATCAGTTGGCCCTCTTGTTTTAGTACCTGAGCACCACATGGCTCATGGTGAGATATTTTTGATCTCCTTTTGGCCGGCGTTGTTTTGGTCCTTCCAAACGTCAACCAATTTTTTTTTTTTAAACCTATGGACCAAATTTTAATAAAACTACAGGAATGGTTTCTTGGGTGCAGATTTAAACCAAAGTTACTCAAATAGTCCATTGCATATCGGGGTCACAAGAGATGAAAATATTTTTTTTTTAAAAAATAGGGCCTAGAGCTTAGATATAAGGTGTGTAGCATTGTTCTTAAGACCTTTTAATAAGCTTGTTCAAAATCATCGCCCCCGGGGTCAAAATTGGCCCGTCACAGGGGTCACTTGATTTTACATAACACTTACATATAAAAAAAAAAAAAAGAAAAAATCTTCTTGTCGAAAACCAAACAAGGCCTGGGAGTTTCGATATTTGTTTTGTAAACATGGCCCGGTAGACCTACCAACTTTGTTCAAAACATGGCCCAGGGGGCAAAGTTGGCCTCGCCCCAGGGGTCACTTGATTTTCATAGACCTTATATAGGAAAAACTAGTAAAAAAATTCCATTTATTTGAACAAACTTGGTAGAAGTCTCTAGGCCATGTCACATATCAAATATTTAACCTCCAGGTTCTTGTGGTTTCTGAGAAGAAGATTTTTCAGGTTTCTCCTATATATCTATGTTAAAATCAAGTGACCCCGGGGTTGGGGCCAATTTTTTACCCCAAAAAGGGCCCCC
>CM037785.1:67287755-67337755 GCA_021229015.1 Solen grandis
TTGACTGACTGTAATTTAATTAAAAGAGCGTTTTTAATATATATTGAGGATATTTAGATTTTATTATTTGAAAATATATATTGTTCCATTTAATAAAAAAATTCATAATTTTACCTAATTTCGTTTTTATAATTTACTTCACTTTTTGTGCCTGGGGCTCAGCACATTCGGGTATGGCCCAGTGTCAGGACTGGGTGTGGTATATGCCACGTGTCAACGGCGTGACGCTGCAATTTGACAGCACTATATAAAACTTTCCAAAATACTGAAATAGTGTCGGTGGAACGTTAATTAAGGAGGGCGGGGTCAAAAATCGAGGGCACCATCATCTTCTTATTCACAAACTTTCTTTGATATTTCTTTTCAGGTGTATACAAAATCATCATATTTATAAAATATACATTCTCTTCCACTAAGACTGTAAAATGCGTTTTATCCTCCTTTTTTCATGTAATTTTCCTTGGTTCTATATATACATATATATGTGTGTGTGTGTGTGTGTGTGACTACCCCACTTCACTATAATTTTCTGTACCTTATACAAACTACATATCAATGAAACGGGTTCTATATACATATAGTTATTACCCTCTTATTTATTGTCTACTCTCTTTACCTAAATATGACTGTGATGTTAGCACTTTTCCAAGTCTCCTGTAAGCATCCAGTTTCTATGGAATCTTTATCCAAGTAGGAGCAGTGGCTTGGATATTACCACGGACACATCTTTTAAAATTCTTATTTACCTTATTAAGCTATTTTAGATTGTGCAATTTCTTTTCCTTTTATTATATTGTCATTCCATTACTTAAATAGTTACGTTTCACAATGGTGGTCATTTTTTTTTACACGTGAGGTCAACTTACTACGTTTGGGGGAGTCATAGTATTATGTGACAGACGATCTTCAAACGATAATGACCGGGGTCACTTTTTCCATTTAATAATGTGTATCAGACTCTTATGAATATTTTTCCATGACTGAGGATCAACCTTTCGTTTCCTTTATATTTCCTATATATGTATTATTTCTTAATGGTCATTGCTTTTCGATATCGTTCATTGGTTATCAGATACACTAATTATTCATTTGAATGTTTATTCATTGTTTCGGTTCATTTGTCAGGATGATTTCAAAAATCATGCAATAATTAAAAGCTATACTTTGGACAGTTTGTTTGATTTTATATTAGTAGAACTATATAATAAATATAATAAATCCGATCGTGCGCGGAGATATGCGTTGAAAAACATCAAATCTACTTGATATTGTACAGGATGAATAATTTGTTACCGGATGGCTATGTTGTCGATTGATTCATTTCTAGAAATTCTCAGAATAAAGGGCGAGTAAGCAACAGCGGTGTGTTGTGGCTTGATTTATGGAAACAAACCGGAGTTTGCCTATTTTGAAAAAAAGTTGATCTGGTTGAAATAAAGAGGACATTTTATACATATGTTGGTAATAACTTTGCTTGATCTGTTTTCCTTTTGAAAAGAAATTTATGCCTTATCAGTGTTTGATAAATCTATCTCCTTAATATGCTTGGAAAAATGAACATAAATAACCATATAAGGAGCGTGTACATGTCATGAAAGTACAAATAAATTGATTGATTTGAATAAGGATATTATAAACTATTTTACGTCAACTGATATGGAGCAATGTATATAACGAAATTTAATAAAAATATAGAAAAAGCTGCCTCACCTGTTTCTAAAAACAATATGATGTATTTAGCGATGATATTGATTGTGTAATTAAGAATATTTACAACTGAATATGCAGTTAAAAGAAATAGCCAAAATTCATTAAAAAAGAAGAAAGTTAAGTTTATCTTGTTATTTTAAAATTTTGAATATGTAAATATTATATGTATAAACTGATGTATTTTCTAAATCAAATTACCATTTACAAAAGAAGACATTGCTAAAGCTATTAAAATACAAAAGAAAAAGTGATGGACCAAACATGCATCTTTACGAAACTTGTATGTATTGAAAATATTTTTTTTTTTTTTTTAGCTTTATGGTACGATGTTTTTTAATTCAAAAAAATGGAATGATTATAAGTTAATTACTTTATTGAGCACCTTACGTAAAGGGTTTTAAATAATTAGCTGTCTGAATGTGAATGATTAATGTCCTCAATATCATAAATCTTTAATAAACGTTTATTTCTATTTCCATTTTTAAATGATGGAGAGTACCATAATGTTACCAACAAATGACTTGTTTTTGATATTTGAAAACGATGAGCCTCTCATTTTTCCATTTCTGATACGTATTTATGATCTGACATATTGTCATCCAAGTCATAAACAAGATCATGACTGAAATGTATACTAATAAGTACCATATTAAGCCAACATTGTCTCATTATAAAAGATATATATACTTATTTGATGTCCCTAATGTCTCGGTTTTCTCTTTATTGTTATATGGTATATCGTCGCTGCTTTACGAAAACCGCGTAAGTCAACTTTTGTAAAAAAGGTTTTTTTTTTTCACTATTGGAATTGCGGGATCAAGCCACGAATTCTGCAAAATTTCTGGACGTTTTAGCCAAACGGAAAGTTGTTTAATGACAATGTGACAAATTCATGTACATGTATATTCATCGGTTGATTTTTTCTCAACGAAAACGGTGTATAATTGTTTAGAGAAGAGTGATGTTTGTATGGAACATTTTTAAAGGATTCTAATGAAAATGCAAATTGTTTTTTTTGTTTTTTTGTTTATAAAATTAGTTTCATTTAATTGATAAAGAAACCATCTTTAATCATATATTTACGTACATAACTTCTTATTAGAAGAGTATATTCAAAGGTTTACAATTCAGTTATGATTATGTTTGCAAATTTCCTTTAGAAAATATCATAGCATGTTCATTTTAATCAAGCATCATTGTGATAGCGTTAAATTGGAAAATCTAATACAGTTTATGCTGAATTAACGGGGGTTTTAGGGTTAAAAGATAGAAAATATTTGGACGCGGTTTTCGTTCATTGGTTTTAGGGTTGCTCATCTCAAAATATACGCGGTCTTCGAATATAGTAATTTATTTAGTAATATTAATTGTATGAAAGGAAATACTATTTCTTAGAGATATCAAGTCTAATTTGTTGTACAATTCATTTACACAGTCACAGATTACAAAGTGTAAGTTTGCCGAATAAAATTCTGCGTTACTATGCAGTGATAATCGGAATAATTTTAGGGAGATGGTACAAAGTAATCTAAGAATGTTCTGTTATTTTCAGGTAGAGCCATTTTCCGGATGGAGCATAATTTACTTTCGTTGCCTGCTGAAATCATCGTCAAAATCCTATTAAACGTACCAACATCTCATTTTCTAGAGTGGGTCAATAGTACTTGTAAAACATTAAAGGAAATAGTGGAGCAAAATAGTGTCTTGTGGAGAGAGATAGATTTTAAAATTGAATACATTGCTCACTTTGACGTTTTGAAAAGAGTTTTCAAACATTCCTCAGGTTTCGAAAAACTCATCATACCGTTTACACAAGTATCGTGTGCAACATTTGAAATTGATCTCTTATTTGTTTCTCATCTAAAAAATGCCAAAAAGTTATACTGGCTGGACATTACAGAAAGTAACATTTCAACGCTGTGTTTCCTACAGTTTTTGCCAAACGTCAAACAAAAGTCCGAATGATATTTTTACAGTTCAAGTTAAATAAAGTTAACTTACATGGACACGTTTTATAGTTTCCTTTTGAATCTAGACAAGTGTAACGATTTCGTAGAATGCCTTAAAATAATTCATTTCAATTAAAAATTAATGATAAAATAGAACACATTCATTGACAATGTAGCATGTGTTAATAGCCTGATAGCTATCATTCTATCACCAAGAATCCATTGAAAATGAATGAATTGTATGAAGCTTTCAGATCCAGTGAACAGAGGGCACAAAGGCCAAAAAGTTAGAAGAAAACGAACTCTGTCAGATCATATCTCCGTTGGCATAAAAGTGACATGGTCAATTTTTACGCGATAGCTACTGAGTGCGAGCGCAATAACGAAATAGCTACTGCGATGTATGTATGGTGACTGAAAGATATTTCTTTTTTTCCCTGAAAGCCACCGATCATATAAAAATTGGGTGAGTTCTTAAAAAGGTCATCAAATACTTGAGTCCTGACCATACTTTTTGTCACGACCCTAGAACGATTTATTGCCTTTGAGAAAGAAAATTGTTTTTTTCTTTTTTTCTTTTTTTTTGCAAAATGGTCCCTTTTTTATTAATGTTTTAAGTATCAATACCTCAGTTTATTTCATATACAAACAGAATAAAAAAATGTTTGCCTACCTACCCTTTTTTTCAGAGCCTTTCAAGGAAAAAGTTTATTGTTTGCTTTATAAAAAATAACTTTTAATTGTTCTAAGGCAAAATTGCTGGTTTAAATGTATACGGAAACCAAACATACACTATAAATTAAAAAAAAAACCCCACAACAACAACAACAACATCTTTCATATAACACTCAACACAATGATCCAAGGTCTAAGCACTATTGATTTGTATGTGTAACAAAACAACTTTTCAAGACCAAAATGCAATTAGATAGCCTGGTGCTATTCAATATTAAGGATTTGAAAATCGCGTAAGTAAATTATTTCATTATAATGAAGGAGAAAATCGCATATATGCGTGTTTCAAAAAACGCGTACGTAAAATTTGTTTAAAATTAAATGAGAAAATCGCGTAAGTGTCCGTGTGGCTTAACTACTTAAGTTATAGAAAATTCCTGTATCACACGTTGAAGATACACTATAACCAAAAACAACCCACTTATAACGCGTATAAACTGACATTTAATAAAATAAATATGAAGTTTTTTTTTCGTCTCCCGAAAAGAAGTCAAAACTGACTTACGCGGTTTTCGTAGAGCAGCGGTGATATATTGTTATTACTTTGCGTTTGTTTTTCAGTTATAATTATAATATTATAAGTAATTAGACCGGTAAACTCAAGTCAAGTCAAGTAATTAGGCTGGTGGCGAAACCAGTCTTATGCAGCAGGAAATCTAAAACAGGCATTTAAAGACTAATTTGCATATTAACCGAAGCTGTTAAACTGCACAATATCACTCCACGAAGCAGAAGATTGAAAGTACATAACATTATCTCCGGAGTTATGTGACCTTTGCATATATCGAATTCAATTCTACTGGAATTGTAGATATTTCAAATAAAACCCGCCGAGAATCTGTCAGTGAACTGAGCGCTTGATTTACTTCCAGTGAGCAAGGAGCATCTGAGTAAAACGAACACAGATTACTCCGATCAATCTGCATTAGGTCTTGTTTTTGCCCTCCAATAACCAAGTCAGTTTAACAATTCTGACCGCATGGTTTTCAGATTACATGCTAGCCACTATGTTGTTCATTGACACGACTAGTAGTTTTCACCGATCCTAGGACTAATGGCGCGTTATACTTTTTACAGAGACTATCCTCGGTTTTACTTTCAAATCCTGAAAAAATCAAACTTAATCCATGCAGAAATACGGTTCTTATAAATTTATAAATATATCAGCAACTTAAAATATTCCTTAGTAAATAATGGGCAATATTTAACATATCAAAATTAATAATAACCACAAGCGAATAATGATGATCATAAATGACAAAACATGTAATATAATGAACTAGACACTGAATATGCATTTTAGGAAATTCCTTAATGGATTTTTTTTACATTTATTTGATATTGTTGTAACAGCTTAATAAACTCCATGCAATAATCTTATTGTAAACATACACAGAGTTTGACACTGGTTTTGTAAAAGAGTATATAACATTAGGTTATTTAAAATTCTTCTACACTATATGGATTTATAGATATTTGGACGAGTACACAGTTTTGAAAATAATATTGGACGAGCCGCAAGGCGATTTGAATTTGATTTCCCAAGCTGTGTTCGAGTCCAAACATATTCCGTTTTGTATATTTTGTCTAATTTTACAAGCGCATACATTTCACGGTCACTGCAACAGAATATATTTATCTTATCTCGATTCTCGATACATTCCGCACGGTTTACGGGAATAAACAGGCGAAAGTTAGAGTATATATATATAGTAATAGAAGCAATACACTGTCTGCTGTGGCAGAGTGGTTAATGACATGCGCTTCCACGCTGGATGACACAGGTTCGAATCTACGTTTGTGTTTTTTTCTCTTCATGAACATTCATAGTATTATTTTTATTAAATTTAAAATATAATATAATTTCAAATGTTTTTTTCAAAACAATATGTTTTTCTTTTGATGTAAGACGTCCTATACACCTCTCCTCAGCCATTTTCCAGTTTAAAACGACTACACGTAACATATTCATGTTTTACTCCGAAAATAATAAGAAAAGGGATTGCCGTATGATGTATTCACGTAAGCTGGTTTTGTGATTACAAAGAGAAGACGGATTCGAATTTTAACCTCCAGCATTGATGCGCATGGCACATACCACTGTGCCACTGCGGACAGTTGTGTAGTGCTCCTGTAACAACCTAAGAAACACTACCTTTCGCTAATTTATTACCGTAAACATTACGGAATGTATTGAGAAGCAAGCTAAGATAAATATATATTCTGTGCCGTGACCGTGAAATATATGAGCCTGTGACAGGTAAAAAAAAAGGACAATAACAAGTGTCAAATGACCTTTTCTTTTCTATACCTATTTTATTTTGTTCAATAACAAAGTTGTTTATTTCAGATTCTAACAAGGTTGTTTTTTTTCCATACAATCGACAAGATTGAGCCTCTTCATTCCGAGCCTTTTTACGCGTTTCGTTCTTTACCATATGATTTGCATCAGACTTCTGAATCATGCAATTCGGAAAAAGAAATCAAGATTGCGTGCGACCAGATACAAAAATAAAATGCATGAGTATGTGATTTAAAGCGTCTGTTATTGGAAAAACATGCATAAAAAATAGGTATAGAATAAAATGAACTTCAAATTTATCAACAAATGACTTGGTTTCTTATTCTAAAGTAAATAAGGTTTCTTATTCTAAAGTAAATATCCAATTGAGAAGGTAGCCTTTCTTTGTGCCGTTATTTGATTTATTCTTTATGATCTGTCAGATCATATCATTCATGTCATTAAAAGATCGTGATTACATAGCATATTAATGTTTATGTCTAATTACTATTATATTTTACCATATAAAGCAACAATATGTCATAACGAAAGATTTATATTCCTTGACTGTCTGTGACCATTCATTATTATTATTTATGTTTTGGATTTTTCAATTCAGAAGGTAGGAGGCCATTGTTTATTACTTTTCAGTAGGAGTTCCATGGAACCACTTCACGTGCAAACACCTCATCAACTTTGCACGAATCTACCTCCGATTTTCAGGAAAAAGGCCGCGACTAATTCTACATCCGGTTTAATGTCTATTTGAATAATCTCAATAAAATGGATATTTCTACCCCCTTTCATTATGTTTTTTTTTTACTGATATATGTTGAAATTTATAAGGAATAGATTTTTTTTTTCAATTTCAGCAAACTTTTATTTCGGATGACATCCATTCATTTCGAAGAAATAGTAGGATGGTGTTCCCTCATATCGTGGTACTAACGACATGAACAGGAAAAAAATATCAGTTAAGTCGTATCTGAAATTTATTTCTGTATGTCACTGTTATTACTGTTATTCCGCCTTTGTACCATAATGTGAAAACAATTTATTTTTTTCAGCCTTTCTGATAATGTTATAAAACATGTTACTGTTCGCCATGTTTGTCTTGCATAAAAAATCCCATGATTCTCTGGTATCGCGGTATTTCTTGAAAAAAGACCGCTGGCTCCACATACAGGTGTCGCTACATGATCAAAACAATCATCATTCATAAAGCAATGCAGCAGACGAATATCTAGCATTTGTCGAGTCTTTCAATTCATTATTTATGCTAAAAAAACGGTTTTTAGCGGACATGGGGGTGATACGCATAAGTTATGATTGAAAGTCGGTATACTGCAAGAAAGTTACGTTTTTCTTACCATTTACGGAGACATATTACTTTTTGTTTATTTCAATTAAAATCGTTACTTCCTGTTTACAAAATGGTGTCACTAGGTGGCGATCGGTAAAGTCTTTCCTAACAAACTGACAATACCGCGATACCAGAGAACCCGCGATACCACCGGAAACCACCTTACTTTTATTGCAGAAAATCTTTTTTTTTTTTTTAAATACACACTTTTCTCCTTCATAAAGCTAAAAATCTGTAATACAAATTTCCTTTATAATTTGTTTATTTGTACGATATTTCCTTAACTACTAAATATTAGAGTATAAAGAAAATTTGTATTACAGATTTTTAGAAAATCATATTCAAATTAACTCACCTTATTTTGTAGATCAAACCGGAAGTTGAATTCTTATATTTCTTTCATTTGATAAACTAAAACAAATTATCTATCATTTGTTGTTCATTGCGTAAAATAAAAACAATTTTTTATGAAATCAAAACAAAATGTGTTTTGGCTTGTTTCTAAAAGAATTTCCCGAATTCAGCCCCTTTTCGGTAATAACGGTACCTTTTACCAAAGACCTAAAGTCAAAGATGGACTAAGACCACAATTTTCTGCCCTTGGTTACCCTGTATCCGGATGTGCCTACACAGAAAATAGTGATCCTATTTAATGCTGAATTAAGGTGAGTTTTTGACTGAAAGACATGCAATAAAGGATTGAATTCTATAGAACACAGTTAAAATAGTCATAAAATTCCCAATTTGGAGGCCTTATTGCACAACAACCTTAAAAGTTGAGCATTACTGAGAGGAGAATTTTTGAGAAAATTGGTGTGAAATGGCCGACCGGTGGATTAAATTCATACGTATGTTATTCAGCCTTAAATAGGTCAAAAAGTAGTCGGGTTATCCCATGTTTAAAATGGACAGAATTATTTCTCTTGAATAGATCTATCTAATGAGGGTAAGTTTGGATGTCAATTTCCCTTACAGAAATAGTCATTTGCATATATGCTTATATAGAACATATAGTAAAATTAATTGTGGTCTTAGTCCAGATAAGAAACTCGGCGAAATACCGTATATTCTCGTGCCAGAACGAGAGTTGGGCAGGTGTATTCCGCGGAAAATCCAGTTTTGTGCTACTAAGCGATAGCAAAACACCGATCAATACAACGATTCGCCATTTTTGCCTGATTGTATAATATTTAACTCAAAAAATTACTATTGTGTTTATGGTCCTATCCTTTGATCCTTTTAACATTTATTTTATGCCACCGCATCGATAGATCGGTGCATATTGTTTTGGTCTGTCTGTCTGGTCTGACGTCTATCAGAAAACACAATTGTATAGGTCATCATTGTCAAATATACAAACTAAAATGATGGACATCCTGTTAACAAAAAAAAACAACTTTGACAGAGCAACACTTTAAAATCAGGGAAAAGGGGAAAGATTCAATCGAATGTAGAGTTTGTTGCAAAAAATAATCCACAATAATGCCAAAGTTTGTATTAGCTACATGTACTAGCGTTGCGGGGATTGCCCCGTCTATTCGATAATTCTAATGGTTTAGAGCACTTTTGTTTTGTTATAGAAAATAATCCCATAAAATAAATACATGCTAGTTTGTTTGATTGTTGGGTCTAACGTCCTACCAACGGTATCTAAGTCATTCCGAGACTATATCTGCTTGAGATATGCATTGCTGTCACACTGCAGCATCACGCCGTAGATACCTAGTCACATTATTCTGATACCGGGTAAACCATTCCTGGAAATACACAAATATATGATGAGCGGCCGGGGATTGAACCCACGACTTTTCGATTCAAGGGCGGACGCTCTAACCATTTAAATACTAGTAAATAAATAAAGTAACTCCATACAAAAAAAGTTTGCCTTTATGAAGAGGAAACATACAATTAAAAACTATTGCGACAGTACAAACATAAACGCTTGAGCATTATTTTCACATTTTCGTCATAAAGGCAATATTTGCCGAAATATTAGGACAATATTTGCCGATATATTAGCAAAGATTATCTTTTTTCATTAATTGAACTTTTTCCGTCCTGAAATATTTCCCTTTCAGTCCTTAATCAATCATTGAGACCTTATATTGATTACTCTCGCATTTAAACTGTCATTATTTTACTTTGTATCCGCCGTATGCAACAAGTTACAGTCAGCTGAAGTTTACCATGTTCTTCACGTGCATCTTATGCTATAGATGATCATCGTAGGCTTCCGAATGGCGTCGGAACACAATTCCGTGCAGTGGTTATTTCAGTACAAGCGCACCGGCTTTTTCTTACAATATCGCGGTGGCGCCGAGGATATACGAGATTTCCTTCACACGCTTATATGAGTTGCTTATCTTTGGGTTTAGGTCTTTGCTTTTACTCTTACGTGTGACAACACTTTAGCGTAGCTACAGTAAAGTTTTTTTCAGGCTATGATGAAAGCCAGCGTTCATTTTTGGATAAAAAAATTCTCTTACATCATCAACAAAGTCATCAAAAGATTTGAAAAGAAAGGTAAAGTACGTTTTCATGAACTATTTCGTTACAATAAAATGTATTATATTACGAGTTTAATTGATATGTTTTAGTTTTTTGGCCGGTCAGTCAAATGTCATGGTTCTGCGCGCGCCATATATTCTGGTAAAATGTCACAACTTTGTGGTTGAAATGGTTCATTTGATAGACATTCGTATTTCAACTAAAGAGAGATTGAACTTATTATTTAGACGCCTTCCATACCATTGAGTCGCTATCATTATCATACGCATGCAGACGACTGTGTAAAGATTTGTAAGTTGGAGGATTATGAGATGTTTTATACTGTAACAGGAACGGACGACACCATTCACCCAGAGTGGGGTTCAAGTTCTCGTTTCAGTTATTACTTTAATTATATAAAAAATGAGTAAAGCAAAACAACAGGTACATTTAAGCATCAAAACTTGGAGTGGCTTCCATTGGTAGCCAGTGCATCAGCCGACAGCGTCAACCGTATGATGCTAAATAGATGCTTTACAAACCAAATTAATTGTACACAGATATAGAGTCGATCCGGCTAATTCCGTACGGTCGGCTAATGGACGGTTCCGAGGCGAGAATTTTAAACCAATCAGATTACCGCTAAATATTAAGTGCGTTCTACTTGTTGCTATCTACCATCTTGTGCTCACAAGCTACTACGCAGCAACCAAACGTCGAAGATCTAGATTCTCTAAATTTTACGACTGGTATGGAGTTATGCGAGGGCTATATACAACAGATACCCAGATCCCATGAAAAGCATTAAATGTATGATATTCCCGAACCCAAAGCAAAAATATAAAGGCATTCCGAGAGGGAAATGGCAAGACACAACCAGTGTACTTTTGAGGTTATTCTGCTCGAAGGTGAGTTGTTTAGTAATCAATCGAAACAAAAATTAATTGCTGCCTTTTACACTCAAGAGAGAGAGTGGCAATATGCAGAGATGGATAGATGAATGAAAAAAATATATCTTATGAATGTAATGTTCGTTCTTATGAATGTAATGTTCATTAAATTTTCTTAACCATTCGGTCTATTTCCAAATGAAATGAATGACATTCCACTTTATCATAAGTATCGCATGTGTTCTTACGCTGACTGTCGTTTATTGTATTATCAGATAAGCACAACAAAATAAAATGAGTAGATCTAATATATATTCTATAATTTAATAATATAATTGTATATATAAGTATATTTAATTAAACTGAAGTCACATGCAATTTTCAGCACTTTGTTGGAGAGAAGTGTCCTACAGATCTTTTCCCAGACCCCATTCCAACTGATGGAAAAAAGTGGACACTTGTCATCACCTGAATGTGCAGTTTATACTGGATCAAATCAATGGCAAGACAGAGTAAGCTTCTGGCTTTATTTTTTATACTTACATTTTCTTCCTATATAGCAAATCAATATACCAAGTTTTAGTTATAATGATGAGAGAGAGAGAGAGGGAGAGAGAGAGAGAGAGAGAGAGAGAGAGGTGGGGGGTGGGGAGAGAGAGAAGTACTGAGGTTACATATCAATAGATTTTTTCTAATTAATCATGAACCATTCCTGTGTTTTGCACCAAATCATACAAAAGACCTGGCATACAGATTGATACAAAAATATTTTGCTCAAAAATATAAATGATAATAAATAATAATAAATACTGATTTTCAGAATCATCCCAGAAGAAACTACCCATAGATAGCTAGAGCCCATTTTCAATTGCCATGATTATTGGTGTCAGACAAAAGGTACATGCTACATTCTTTACATACTTTGGTAAGAAAATAAAATCTTTCAAATAAATGGACTTGGACATGCATATGATATGCATGACTTATTTTTCAGTTTTATTTCTTGATTGTTTCTTTCTATATAGAATTCCGTATTATTTCATGCATTTTGTTTAAAACTATGTGCCCTACACTAATGAGTGGGTTCTTAATTAAAGTTTTACCCTTTTCACATTAAATTCCTCAATATGGGGGTTTACATTGGTTTAACCTTTGTTTCATTTTGTTTACCATATTTTAGAGATGCAACATGAATTTCATAGAATTCTTTGCAAAAAATTCTCAGTTTTGTCAGACCTTCTGTTGATACTATCCCCACGCACTGAAGCAATATTCCTTTGTTTTCTAGTCTGCTTACATTCAGCTCACTCACTCTGGCCAAGAAAGTTTCCACGCAGAATGGCCCCTTTTCACTCAATTTATTTTAAATAAAAGTATCTCAGAAATTCCATCTGCTGTATTTACATATTTATAAACGGAAGCCATTATGTGTACAATTCGCAACTGCTATGACGTCACCTAGGGGTCGGAGTTAGGACCATTTTGTCCACACAAAATGATGGCATAATATTTGACTCGTAATGTATTAAATGTTATTTTCGAGTGAATAATTATTTATAAGAAGGTTTTTTTTTGGGGGGGGGGGGGGGTATCAATGTGAAATTGATAGAATTAATTGGTATGTGAACAGTTTTTATTTTATGTATTTTATTTATGTTGCATTTCCTAATTAAATCTTAGAGGGACGCAGTTTGGGCACTCGAGGATAAATAGAGTGAGCGACTGGCAAATGAATAAGAATGGTAACTCCGCTACAATACTCTTTTTTAGATATAATTACTGGTGTACTTTTGATTTCTCACTAGCTAAATCAATACACAAGTCCGTTCATCTGCTTCTTGTGTCAAATTTGTTAATCAACATGAATTTCTAACTTTTACCCAGTGACCCCGAGTATTGATAGAGGATTGTTCCAAAAGCGTTATTAACAGTTTATATTAACACATTCCACAGTACTGTACAGAATACTGAAGTCAATATCTAACATGACATCCATACATGTTTTCAGTCTCATTTCATGATTATTGTAATAATGATCTTCTTTAAATCCACCGTGAATTAATTTCTAATGAAAACAAAATGATAAAATTAATTTTTAATTAAGATGCTGTATGATATTATGTCACAGTCTGTGTATAGAGCTCTATAAAACTAAAATGCAGTAAATTAAGTTTTAGAAAAATAATTGATAGATATAGTGATATACAAATGAAATAAGTATGCTGTTATCATATCTTTTAATATAAAAATGTAAACAAAAATATGTTGCAAAATATTTATGGAAAACAAGTAATAATGAGTTCCAAAGTCAGTTAAATTGTTGATTTTTCCTGATAACTAAGGCCCTGTTTTCTTCCACATTTTGTCCGGCAACATTTTTTCCCGGTGCCTTTTTGTGACAGAATCTTAACTACCCCCCAATTGCAAATGACTTTCTTTATAAAGAATAACCAAAATTTACAATTCTTTCATGCATGGTTTCTTGTTCCTAATCTAGAAGTTTTACCTAGTGGAAAATTGATAGGAGATTTGTATAAATAAAAGAAAATAAACATATATCATTTGTTTCAGGTCCAAAAAAAAAATCATTTTCATGGAATTGAATGAAACACTGCACATTGATGTGTTGAGAACACCCTGAACAAGTGTATAGTAAAAAAAGGGGGAGGGGGGACAAATATCAAGGCTAGTTCTTTATATAAGGCATGCATATGTATATTTACTAAACTTTGGATTAAAATAAACCAAAAAGTTGATCTGGAAAAAGGTTGCAGGACAAGAATGCTTATGCAAAGTAGGAAAAAACAATGATTTTCATGTAAATTGCGAATATCATAAATCACACATTTATTATCTCTACAGTATTAAGTTTTCTTTGTTTTGGAAATGGAAAAGACCACAAATCAAATTAGAAGTACTGTATTTTACTTATTATGTGAAATTGTAGTTTGTGCTTGACAGAAATAGTAATTCAGATCAACACATAGCACAGGTAAAACAAGATTAACACATAGAACAGGTGAAATAAGCATTATTACTTATTCAGTAAAAACATGTTAGTGTCATTAAAACCACCTTTCACTTACAGTGGCAGTTGTGGTAAAAAGAGAGAAAAGAAAAAAACTGCAAGTGATCGATAACGTTCGAAAAAGAAGAAAAAAAAAGAAGAGAATATTACATTTTTTTATGGTATCCCACCTCATGCAGTGTTGGAATTTGGAATTTAGCTGGTTGGGTTTAAGTTTATATTTCTGTCAAATATTTGCACTGAAAATGTGAGCATATTTTAACGTATTCATCCTAATGATCATTATTACTGCTTTTCAGATTGCAGAAAGCAGACAAAGGCCTGGTGTATGCTCTCATTTCAAAGTCAGACGTTCACAGCAGCACTGAATGTTGAAATTATTTTGTGATATATTTGGGAGGAGAGGAGATGTCCAAATCCTTATATACTGCAAGATCAAAACATTAAAATTTCCAAAAAGAAAAATCAAATTCAAACAAATACTCTTAAAAGTAATATGGTGATCACTCATCTATTATATAAGGCTTTTTTTTCTGTATACGAAATCTACACAATATACAGAAAACATCTAAACAGATTTTAGTTTAATTTTATTAATTCTACATCAGTTTGGAAAGAAGTTCTTATATTGAATTTACAGTTTCATAGGCTGAACCAGTACTTTGTGCCTGCACTTGAGAAGGTGCATAAGTCCCAAACCATTTTAAATCTAGAAAAAGGGGGAGGGGCAGTTTATTTTTGGTTTATTTCTTATCATGTCCTAAAAAACATGTGAATGGAGTTGTGTATGTTTGTGTAGATAAAAATGATTGCATAGATAAGTATTGGAAATGACACTCAAAATCAATGTAAATTTACTTTAAACACCAACTTAACTCACAAATGATTTCTCTCTACATATAAATGTTTAATTCATATGCATTTGCTTTTTTTTTCTTGCCGATTCTCACTGCTTTTAAAATCTTCAATGACTATATTAGACTCTCTTTCTCTTTCTCTCTCTGTTTCAGCATTAAAATAAAATGTGTATTTGCATGTGTCCATGTTATTCATAGACTGCATCATTATATTTATTGCGGGTTTATATAAAGATGAGAAAAAAAAATAATATATATATGTATATATATATATATCACTAAATTGATTATATATATATATATATATATATATATATATATATATAATCAATTTAGTGAAATACAGAGAATGAGGGAGAGCGAGAGAAAGTGCATGCATTTCATCATTTCAAACATAACAATTATCTTGATGTACAAATTATAATAGGAAAATTAAAAAAAAATAACACAAACAAATGACATTTTTAAGGAGTAATAATTAGGAATTTTATCCCATGTTAGTGAAATGCAGATCTTAACCAAACTAAAGCGTACACAATATCTCTCTCTTTCTCTCTCTCTCTTGTAAACTTTTATAACGCCCCTCATTGAATACACATTCTGCCGATTCAAATTTTGTAACCGTGTAAATTTCATAATGACGCTATGACAGTGGCTAAAAATAGACAAGAGTGTGTAAAGCACCCTGATTGAAGTAGTCGTTTTATTTTCTCAATTGTTTATGGTTTATTATGACGACCAGTCGGGGGGGGGGGAAATGGCCGCCGATTGAAAAAATGTTGACGTTGACGGATTACATTGACGTCGTTAGGGTGTCGTTAAGGTGCAGGAATGTGATGCGGTGGAACTCCTACTGTTTTGGATAAAATTGTTCGGAACTGTTTCACACTTTTAAATGGCCGCCGATTGAAAAAATGTTGACGTTGACGGATTACATTGACGTCGTTAGGGTGTCGTTAAGGTGCAGGAATGTGATGCGGTGGAACTCCTACTGTTTTGGATAAAATTGTTCGGAACTGTTTCACACTTTTGGGTAAAGAAAATTTTATACAATAATCAGAGAAAAGTGGCAGTCAGTGACTGACACAAAAAGTTTTTATGAAGCTTACTTTAAATGTCTAGAATTAAGAGCTAATATTACAAGATTAAGAATAAAAGCTGATTCATTACATTTCATACGAGAAGGAATGTGCATAATCGATTTCCTTGAGAGGAAGTTTTTGTAGATGATGTAATTCTAGGGACATGGAGGATAAATACCATTTTACACTCGTGTTTCAAGCTTTTAAAGAAATTATAAGTATGTATATCAAAAACATTACAGAGTCGGATCAAGCCTATATATATTTGGAATTGTTAAAGGAAGATGATATTTGTATACGTCAAAATATTGATTTTCTGTAAAAAATGATACAAGAAGTATCTTGAAAACGTTATTTTCCCCCCCCCCCCCCCCCCACACACACCCGCGCAATAGACAACTGTCATGACGGCTCGTACAGTTGGTTATCTTATAAGCATCTGTGCGCATGCGTGATTGATATAGGTTGTGAAACAATTTCAGTTAAATCACTGGAATCAACAATCAAATCCATGATGTGAGATGAACAGATTGGCATCGGAGTGCAATCCCTACAGGAGTACGGAGAGACAAGGAAGGTAATGTATCAATTCAGCAAACAGAAAGAGGAGAAAGGGAAGTTCTCTAGGATATAACAAACCGTATGTTAACAATGTTGTGAAAAATAAGTATGTACATTATAGTGTGTCTATTCAACGGAATATGGATGTCAAGAGAAGAACTTATCAATACTGTCATGGCATATAAACGGCCTAGCGCGTAAATTTCATGACCCAGATTTTATTGACTATGTGCAAACATACGATATTATCATTTTCACAGAGTCGTAGATTTCAAGAACAACTAATTTTAATTTAGAGATACCAGGTTTTGGAAGTGAACATTTATTCGGAAATAAAACACACAAGGTTAGAAAAGGCCGTTACAGTGGAGGAATATCAATTTACTTCAATCAATCAATTTCAAATAAAGTACAAGTATAAAAGTGCTGCCTGTGGCAGCACATTGAAATAAGCACGGCGGGAAAGAAAAACAGTCTGATAATAATTTTTATGTGGGTCAACAGGTAAACAAATTGTTTTTATTTTTACATAGCCTTTATTAAGATGTGAACTTGTTTACATAAGTATATAAATAGAAAACTAGTGCCAAGACTTGAAGGGAATCTTAAAATGAAAAAACAAGAGGGCCATGATGGCCCTGGATCGCTCACCTGAGTATACGGTTACCCAAGGAACATCAGTCTGTATTAAAACATTTTGAAATCTGGCCAGTAGTTTTAAAGGAGATGATCCCTGTAAAGTTTTCCCTTTATACATAAAAGGCAAATAAGCCCCGCCCCTAGCGGCCATGTTTTTTAATGGATCAGAATAATTTTAGCAACTTTGGTAGAGGTTGACCCATGGAACATCTATACCAATTTATTTTAAAATCTTGCCAGTAGTCATAACATGGACAACACATCCCAGTGAAGTTCCATCCACATTTATGGTTAAAACAACCATAAATGTGGATGTGGGTGGGTACAAAGATATTGTTTAGATAGGATATGTTTTTGCTTGACACAGGTTGTTTATTTCTAAACTAACTTAAAATATTTATGATTTCTCACATCCATCAAAGCCATGTTTACAGTCGATACACAATTGTATCGATTAATACCATAAGTTGAGCACTACGAAGAAGCACTGACTGGATTTCTGGAGACAAAACTTTGTTTGGAAGACTAAATCATATCATATGTCAAAACATAAATCAAAGACAGTCGGTGCATTAATTTAATTTTTTGTTTTAAAATCCTATCATACCCAGAAATGATGTCATCATGAGAGATGTAAAAAATAATGTCCCTGCCTGGGTTCCAGCCCAAAGTGGTTCAAATGCAAAATAATTGATGTTGAATGATTCTGCTTATCTGGCATGTGCCTGTAGGCCTTTCTACCATTCACAAAACTGACATATATCCACCCCTTGGGTGCTTGTGGGATCAGATGCAAATAACTGCTATAAATACATTGCCTACCCCCTTAGTTGCTTGCTTTTTGGCTACATTTATTGCAGAAACTGAACATATTTTATCATAGCCTCAGCCCAATATTAATTGTATTTAATGTGTTTTTTTTATAACTCTTCCAAACCCATCCCTCTATACAGATAATAAGAATATAACAATCAAATTAAAAGTTCGTTTAGTTTGTACTTACATGCATGTTTTCATTTGAACAGACACAACTTTCTCGAGGCTTGCAAAAAAGTACCGAGATACATTCTGGCTCGAGATAAGATCAGAAAAAAACTCACATTAAATCATATAAAAGATGATTATATGTTTATAATAGTAACTCTATGTACTGATATTCTCATTCTTACAAAACACAAAATACTGTAGGAGTCGAAGACAGATCTTCAATATTGTCAAATTGTAAACAATTTACCATACTTTCGTTTTTACCGGAAGTTACATATCAGAATTAAAAACCAAAAAATTAGACAATTACCACAATAGTTCAAAAGTTGTTGATTAAGAAATAATACTGAAATAACTTACATCTATGACAAATCTTGGTAAAACAAGTAATCTCGATGCCAAAGTGCCATCGATTATTTTCCAATCAAATATATTAATACTGATTTTGTTACGCTTTCATTTAAGCAAGGTATCAATAAATACTTTTTTGGCTAGAATTCATAAATGAATAACAAACCCAGAGTAATGTATTATCATACCTTCCTATCTAAAACATTTTACGTAACATAAATAATCTCTAAGAAGTATAACCTCACTACAAAATTTCGAAATTAAAACTCTTTTCAAAACTAATATGTTTTACTTATACTTACAATAAACACGATCCAAAGTGAAAAAAATACGAACTACTTACAATTTTAACTTAAAATTGTACAAATTCATGAAAAAAGTATTTATTATTATAAAAGAGGCGAAAGAGCCTCGTTTTCGTGTCCATAGACAATCTACGAAGCAAATACAATATGCCCGGCGGTGATCCGCCGTGCAATGAATTATTGAAGAAAAGGTATAATCTGGATAGACCTATAAAGCAAAGATTTATTTTGTTTTGATGAAAATGTTTATATTGGTGCGTATCTATGCCACCAAAGAATTCAGATATTCCCAATTTAAACAAATTCGATTTCTTTGAGGAACTAGAACTAGCTATTACATGTAGTTTTTTTTTGTGTGTTATTAATTGATCTATATGCCTTAACAATTAAAAATAATATTTCATCATATATTTTATCTACAGATAAATATCTGAGGTGCTACAAAAGTAACTTTCTATGTACTATAGCTAATGGTATTTTTGTCTCTCTCTTCTTATCTAAGTTATATTATAAAACAAATTTCATTGTATTTTTTACTTGCAGATAAATTTCGGAGACTCGTACTTTAACAAATACATATATACTTCTCTGAAAATGTTCATGTTCTGTTACGCATGCTTTTGATGTTATGCCTTGGCTATAAATATGCATATGATATTTTATGCCAATAAGATTCTGTTCTGTTCTAATTAGTTCTGTTATTGATAACTATGCAAACGACGAATAATGCAAACCAAGTTGTCAAGGAAACTATTTCTTCACTAAAAAAAGTTTCTTCCCGTAATTCTGACAAAATAGCCCTTAAAGAGGAAGCGAGAGAAAAAAGGAGAAGAAAAATATTATAATGGACTGAAAGTTTACAAAAATTACATTAATTCAAACATTTTCATATAAATTCAATAAAATAATCACAGAATTCAAGTGTTTTCAAGTATAAATGTTCCCCATGCTGCTGAAAATGTGTTTCGTTGTTTCCTAGTATTTGAGTTTTCGGTCCCGTTTATTCTTTAAAAATATATTTCTTTATTCATTTTAAATATAAAACTGACGAAACGGACGTTAATTCCTCAGAATTACTAGGGTTATTGAAGTTACACAGGAATTCTGAATAACATTAATGAATGTTTGACTTTTTTCAGAAGTACGATTTAGCCGATGCCGTCATTTAGCATGTCAAGTGTATAGTAAAACAGTAAGCGCGTGTGTTTAAATGCGTGTGTGTAAACGGAAAAAAAAGAAACGCTTGTTTGTGGTATGGGAAACTTTAAAGGTCAACCACACAGATTTCATTTCATAAATGTTCGGGAAGGAGAGAATTAAAATACAGCAACAATGGTTGCACTACTAACATCAACGTATAGGAATACGTCAAGTCAAATAGTGGCAAAAACATTCAAATTATGAAAATTTTAACTTCTACTTTCATGAAAATTCCTGTTTATCTCTGAATTTAACTTTTTATTTCACAGTCAATCTGATCACAAATGTATCATTTATTTTCGTCAAATTCGCGAATGAATTTTACAGAAACAACTCGATAAAACTTTAAACTTTATACTTGACCAAAAACAAACATGACATGTTTGATTAAAGCGTTTTTTTAATATGATTATGATTACATACATTTATATGCAATAAAGAAGGCAAATGGCACTTGGTCATCGATGACGTCATAGGGGCCACGTGACCCAAAAATGTAAATGCTGCCCAGCAGCTAACAGAATCGGCATTTAACTTACTTTAAGAGATTTTTTCGCAAAAAACTACGTTTGTGGTTTCCCTTATGTAAATGGACAAAATAGGAATGGTTTAAGAAAAAGTAAAATTTTCTTTGTGTTTCACCTTTAACAAAATCATACCGTGGTACAATGTGCAAATTTGCATAATTAGCGTGGCAGAGCTTGATGTACTTGTACAGCGTCGTATCGCGTGGAAAAGTTTGGTAACACGCTGTATGTAGAACTTAAAAGGAATCCACAACGTTGATAGTAATGATGAATATGTGATTCCGTCTTTGTTGATTTATTCGTACTAATTAAGTTCTACTAATCTGAGAACTTCAGATGACTTGTAAGTGTAATTAGTTATGTGGTGGGTTAATGTTTTGTCACAGTGCAGATTTGTCCTCAAGTTTTCTTTTCTTTGTACCGTTAGTGATTCATTTTTATTAGAAAGTTTGTAATGAAGATTTTGTTTGTGTTTTGATATAGTGAATAATGGTCTCGTTTCTTTGAATCATGTACTGTCTTATCTAATCTAATCCTTCATTTGCTGGTATTTAATGTCCATCGGACAGTGTGTCTTTAGTTGATGGGGTTTTGTCTACTTTGGACATAAAAAGTACCCCAATATTGTACCGCTTCACTGCGATATTACGCCGATGACACGTGGAATGATAACTAAAGTTACATTCAGTCACGCTATCCTGACTGGGCCAACCAGTTTTGGAACTTCTTTTCTGTTTTCATCAATGTGAGTTTGAATTCCCAGTAGGTTTCAAAAAGTTCGGTCGTCAGTGATATTACTCTATGCCTCTGTCCACATGCTTTTATTCACCTATAATATACTGGACGTCGCTATATGACTACATACTGTTACAGTGATAAATGCAAGATAAACACCCATGTGTGCTACGTGCAAAACACAAGGTCGATATACCAATACCATTTTAACAACTTTTGCTTGTCGCGGAAGTTATTATAACAAACATCATATTAAATACCGGGCGGCCATGCTCAGTCATACAGACCGGTTTAGTTAACAAAATTGTGAACATGTTTTGCTTACATATTCAGGAAACCGTTGTTTAGGAATAAATCATACAACTTTAAAGATTCTTAAATCGAACCCATTTGCGATTAGATTTTCTAGGATATCAAGAAAAAGGGGAAGGGAAGATATTTCAAATAATGGGACTAGTCTCTTCATGGAAATAATTAATATCGATTAATTCCATGTATCGAATGAAATAAATAAAACTATTATTTAGACAACTAAACATTTATTTTTCTATCATTTAACACAACACTTAAATAAAGATACTCTAACTAGCAAAATATAACATTGCCCTTTAGCATGTTAACGAATCTTTGCATTGTGAAATAATGGTTCTGTGTACACCAAGTTGTTACATTTAAAGCACTGAGATGATAGTCGTCCTATATTGTACAGTTAATTTGTTAATTATTTATATAGGACGCGATATTCTCATTGTGCTTCTAATCACCCATCTCAACTGTTCCAATGTTTATCCATTGAAAAGCTCTGTCATAATTGACATACTAATTTGTTCTTTATTCAGGATGTAATTCCATTGAAACAAGATATTGTTCGAAATATCCCCTTATTA
Source organism: Solen grandis (assembly GCA_021229015.1). Taxonomy (NCBI): domain Eukaryota; kingdom Metazoa; phylum Mollusca; class Bivalvia; order Adapedonta; family Solenidae; genus Solen; species Solen grandis. The sequence goes on from CM037785.1 coordinate 67,310,330, forward strand.
TATTCTGACCACGTCTGGCAATATACTGTAGTACATATTGCAAACCGCATTTTATGTATCGCAATATATCGTGGTACACTTAATTATTTCATGACAGCCCAAGTTAATCATATTCTTCTGTATTGTACCAGACATACCTTAATTTAAATACAGATTATATCCCCTTCATTTAATAAAAGCCTGGAGAAACTCTCAGTGAAACATTTTCATTTCTGGATGTCTTCAAAGTGACAAAGTTTCATAGAAATATTTCCATCTAGTGGCAAGATATGGAAAATTGGCATTAGGGGGGTGATACCTTAAGCTCTCTTCCGCATTTACTATTGCCGATGATGTTACTTACTACAAACTACCAAAACTACCATTACCACTACTGCTTCTACTAAATGTACCAGACCTACAGCTAACACACTACTACTACCATTACTACTACTCCAGCTACTGCTACTACTACTACCACGATTACTACTACTTCTAGTGCTACAACCATTACTACTACTACTACTCCTGCTACTACTACTAGTAGTTCCACCATTGCTTATATTACCATTACTACTACTCTCTATTACTATTACTTTATAACCTACTACTACAGCAATTGCTATTACTACTACTACTTGTATTATAACGACGACAACTACTACAACAACACCATCTACTATAACTATGATTATCATGATTACTAACACTACTATCTATGTTATCAGTTATAAACAGAAAATTTATATTTAAATTGTTTTAAGGGCGTATGCAACAGTTAACCATCACAATGTTTCGGAAATGTAATGTGTAACATATATAACTCTAAATTTTCGGATATAAGCAGCACAACTATGTTTGAAGGGTTGTTTCGCCAATATAGGACGTCTGTTTGTATCTATCACATTTCCTTTTTAATTGGTTTATTAATTTGAACTGAGTTACGGTAAGTATGTTTTACAGATTTCAAACATTGTTTTCCTGTTAAGAATTGGGCAGTGACCATAGAAAGTGCTTAGTAACTCCTAGATGAACTCGACAACCTACACATTTGATCAAGCAGCCATAAAAGAATATGTACGAGAAAAATGAAAGAAAAATCCATTGAAGATTTTCTTGTAAAAAAAAAAAAATCAAAAAGGTTTGAAAATGAATCCATTTCTTCTCTCCCATTTCCATTTCTTTTCTCCATTTCTGTAAAATGAAGTACCTGGGGATATTTAAACTATTCATTCAAATAAATTGGACTATCATGAATGTACTATTAGCATGCGTGTCTCCTATTTATAGATTTTTTTTAAAGAGAGATTTATATTTAGCTATTTCTCAAAAAGCAGTTACCATGGGTATACAAACGTAGCATAAAAACGAGCACGATGATCTTTCATTTTTCTTTCGTATTCAGTGCACTTTTTTTTTACATAACATATGCGAAATTAAAAAAAAAAATATTGAAAAAAAAACAACAACAACAACAAAAAAAAACAAAAAAAAAAAACAAAACAAACAAACAGACAAACAAAAAACGTAACATACTTCCTGAACACGGTGATTATGTATAAAGCTTAGTATTACTGAATCAGTCTCCGAGAGTTACAAACAGGAAATTAATCATCAAAGTCAGAAAAGACTTTAAAAGAAATTTTTAAACATGATCTTCATGTCGAAAGCAAATAAATCATGATACATACGGCATTAGACTGACAATAAACAGCTATAAATTGTAATAATGACCATGTTTGTCGATCATATCCATAGTTGTACAGATGTTGTTGGCTTTGTGAAACAGATTTTGGTGATTTATATCAATGTTAAACTATATTTTTTTTACCTTTAACAAAGTAGTTTAGTCAAAGAGTAAATAACTTTATACATTTCATTTTTTTTTAAATTTTACACATAGTGATATTGTCATTATAGATTGATCACTATCACCAATGATGAAACATAATTGTTATGACCATTAATATCATTACTAATGTTATTGTCATCGTTTTCCTTGATATCAATAATGATTATATAACAAGTTATAACGTTGATGATTATTCAATTGTTAACATTCTACACAATTCCTTTCAATTTTCTCGAATATTACTTTTATTTGAAATATATGAAGGTATTATTTTTATTATTATTTCATCTTTAAAACAAAACATGAATTTTTTGAGTAGGCTATAAAAGTCGCAAAACGTCTGTTTTGACGTCGTGATTAAGCGTCCTAAAGCGCGACCGAAGTGAATCATTTATAATTTATTAAAAAACAGCCTCATAGATTTTCTTTAAATTTCATAATTGTTTTATTATAGGGTTATGCTATTCAAAATTAATTTTTTAATAGAAATCTATTGGGTAATTTTTTCTAAAAATAAAAAAGAAATTAAGAGCATATGTTTCCCATGCTAACTTACGTATGAAATTTACATCCTTCGAAAGGCAAATTCATTTCTTTGAGGTAACAAGGAAGGTCATTTCAATGGTATGATTCCACCTTAATATTAAATATATCATATCATAATATACATGTGTACATAGTTTCATAAAGATGTGACGTCATCTCTAAAGAAAACAACAACAACAAAAAACGCAAAGGTAAACCTGATGCAGAACAATCAATTTCACCATGTTCATCCAACCGTGAAATATAGGTCACAGCCATACATTTGCATAAATATTAAATAGATCATAATTATCATCATGATGTTCACGTGTACCTAGTTTCATAAAGATGTGAAGTCATCTTTATAGAAAAAAAAAGCTTAAATGAAAAGGTAAATCTTAGGTGTGACGGACAGACGAACGGACGCACAAACCGAAAATCTATATCCCCCCCCCCCCCCAACGGAGTTGGTGGGGCATAAAAATGGAGACAATTTGATATGCTAGGGGAAGGTAAATTGAACAAAGTAATCAATGTAAGATGAATCCAAAAAATGTTTCTTACATGTTACAATACATAAACTGTGAATTGTATAGCGTCTCATATTTCACAATCAGTCCTCGAATTGTTGCAGCTTTTCTGTATTTCGGTGTCATGTTTTTTTTTTAATTTCGTTCTTTAAGGCAGTGTTTACATGAAAATGCTTAAGCCTCTGTGTAAGATTAGAATTAAGTCGACACTTACATCAACAATACAAGATATAGAAAAATCACGAATCGGTTCGCTTGGTAAACATGTGAAACTGCAATGCTTTTCGGTTGGAAATATTTGTGAAATACAGACATACAAATTCGAATAGAATTTTGTCCATCTGAAACACTGCGCCTGAATTCACCATCCTCAAGAAACATCTTGCTTTCTTTTAACAGAACACGTGAACCGTAGTCGATGTACTCATCTGGCAAGAGTTCTACTTGATCACAGTAATTTGCCTCAGTGATTCGGTGATAACGACCAGGAAAGTATTCAAAATCGCTTCTTACCATTAACAATGGTTCTATACTAGCATTTTGGACATTTATGCGAATTTCTTCGTCAAAAACCCACTGTGGGTAGATTGCATTGTCTTTTAGACCATTTTGTGTGTCTTTATTTTGTTGAAAACGTAAGTTTTTGCTCAGCGAAGCTTTGAAAAAGTAGGTACCATTGTTTGTTAGAATCGGCCACTTGTAATTTAAGGAATTTTTCAAATTTGTTAAAAGCTTTTTGAAATTCACATTTTTAAGTCCACTAGTGTTTTCCGCTATAATATATGAGACAAATTCTCCCTCGGGGTCTCTATCGATTTTGAAGAAAAGTCTATATTGCCACATGGTATCGAATCGAAAATTTTCAATCTGAGGTAGTTGATTGTAGTCTAATCTTATGTCCTCTCCAAGTCCCGGCCTTGGCATCCGGCTCCTGATTTCTGTTTCTTCTATTGTCAGGTTCAAAACCACGATAAAATTGCCGAACAATCCATCCATCATCAACGACTGGCAACGACCATTGACACGATACTGACCATCTGGACAAAACGTCCTACGGCATCGTTCCTGTTTTAAATAAATGGATTTGAGTACGTTTAAAAAACATGTGCTTTGTGGTTTGGGTTAGGTTCTGGAGTCTAATGTTATTCTTTGTTTCAATACCAGAATACATGCCGACATATACTCGTAAATATCCAGTCATCAGAACAATCTGTTTAGCAATGAAATACAAACCTTGGTTTTTTCCCCACACATTTGTTTTACATCGGCCAAATATCTCTATCCCTGGTATTATTTATTTTAACATTTTGTTCATAAACACATCAGCTATGGAGAAAACACACTTGCAATCAAGTAACACTTAAATTAGGGGGCGGGGATTTCAAATAACAACAACAACAACAACAACAAAAAAAAAAAAAAAAAAAAAAAAAAAACGAGAAAAAGATCCACAGACAGCTTTGTGTATTAAATATACTCATAAGAGTCCCAGTATCGTTTGAGGTAATGTCCGTGTAATGGTTCCACTATGTCTTGGACCACTTAACCTCTACCAAGATAACCAAGATACCCTAATAAACATTAGGAAACCTTGGTTATCTCCGTGAAAGGCCATTAGGTCCGACATGTAGCGGAACCATTACAGGGACTTTACCTTAATTGTTTGAGCTAAATCCGAACATATCTACAGAATAAACCCCTCTTTCAGAAGGTCATTCCCGAAAGAAGCATACTAGCATAATATCAACTAACGAGGATTGCTTCAGAAGTACATTGATTTTCTTGATATCACTTCCACTTCGATATATCAACATTTGCTCAAGTCCATGATTTTTAAAAAAAAATCCCTTATACGCCGAGATACATGTAATTTTATTGCACAGTGTGGCGAACATAATTTATTTACATTTTTTTTTGTCAATTTTGTTACAGATTTTTTATTATAACAATGGTAAAATACAATCTCTCTGAAACATCTACTAATAATGTTTGCCACACACACAGTATGGTCCGTATTAGCATTAGCAGCCCTGTCTGAACAACTAAGGATCCCGAGGGATTATCATTTATTTCCTTGTACGGGCTTTGGAGGTTAATTAAACCTCGTTTGAGGCTGCCCTAGTGTTATATGCGAAAACATTTTTTTTAGAATTAAACGGGCTTGGAATTTAAGTAAGACTTAGAAACAATTGCAGAATAATAATACGACAAAAGCCACATTAAATCAGAAAAGTTAAGCTGAAATTTGCAATTTACAACAAAAAGGCACTTTAGTTCCCGTACAGAGTAAAAACGTAAAACGTACAGAGCTCCCTTGCTTGGCGCTCATCATATAAGGGTAGTTTCAGGACTAACTGGCCCGGTGTCAGGATAATGTGACTATGTGTGGTATCATGCAACATGTCTACGGCGTGATACTACAATGTGGCAGCACTATATCTGTCTCAAGTAGACATCGTCTCAAAATGACTGAAATACTGTTGGTGGGACGTTAAATCCAATAAACAAACACACAAACAGACAAAACGTACAGATAATAATACTGATATTAATGATTATAAAGAAAAAAATCAATAAAGATAATATACTTTAATATTATCATAATTATCAAACAAATTTTGAGAAAAAAAAATACCATCAGCAACACACACGCACACCTTTTAAATGTACGTTGGCTGATGGATTTTGGTGTCGCCGTGTGTCCGATTAACGACCGTGACATAGACATTAGAATGGAACAAGAAGGTCCTTCCTCGGCGCTAAGCTTGTATACAGGGTCGTTCCAGGATTGGTTGGCCTGGTGTCGGATAATGCCACTTGCAATCAACATGATAAAAAATGCGCCGTGGTCTAGTGATAACATACGTCTTCGAACCAAGTTGGGAGCAAGCATTTTTTTTTCTATTCGCAAACTACTGGTCCAACACATGAAACGTCAAGAAAAGACAAGTTTAAGTCATAAGAAATTGTTTTCCAAAAAATTAAGTTAATTTTAAATTAGTAGCGACATCATATATATCTAAAGAAGGAAAGTATGTTTGTGGTTTCCCTTATGTAAATGGACAAAATAGGAAAGGCTTAAGAAAAAGTAAAATTTTCTTTGTGTTTAACCTTTAGCAAAATCATACCGTGGTACAATTTGCAAATTTGCATCATAGCGTGGCAAAGCTTGATATAGTTGTACAACGTCGTATCGCGTGGAAAAATTGGGTAAAACGCTGTATGTGGAACTTAAAGATTTCCACAACATAGATAGTAATGATGAATATGTGATTTCGTCTTTGTTGATTTATTCGTAATACTTAAGTTCTACTAGTCTGAGAACCTCAGATGACTTGTGGGTGTAATGAGTTATGTGGCGGGTTAATGTTTTGTCACAGTGCAGATTTGTTTTCAAGTTTTACGTTTAGTTTTGATTTGATGATATGCACTCGTTTTCCTTTCGTCTGATTTTTTTGTACCTTTAGTGATTCATTTTTATTAGAAAGTTTGTAATGAAGATTTTGTATGTGTTTTGATGTAGTGAATAATGATCTCTTTTCTTTGAATCATTTACTGTGTTATCTAATCTAATCCTTCATTTGCTAGGATTTAACGTCCACCAGACAGTGTGTCTTTAGTTGATGGGGTTTTGTCTACTTTGGACATATAAAGTACCCCAGTATTGTACCGCTTCACTGCGATATCACGCCGATGACACGTGGAATGAAAACTAAAGTTACATTCAGTCACACTATCCTACCTGGGCCAACCAGTTTTGGAACTACTTTTCTGCTTTCATCAATGTAAGTTCGAATTCCAGTAGTTCACACGTCGGTCAGTGATATTACTCTATGCCTCTGTCCACATGCTTTTATTCACCTATAATATACTGGACGTCGCTATATGACTACATACTGTTACAGTGATAAATGCAAGATAAACACCCATGTGTGCTACGTGCAAAACACAAGGTCGATATACCAATACCATTTTAACAACTTTTGCTTGTCGCGGAAGTTATTATACCAACAGCATATTAAATACCGGGCGGCCATGCTCAGTCATACAGACCGGTTTAGTTAACAAAATTGTGAACATGTTTTGCTTACATATTCAGGAAACCGTTGTTTAGGAATAAATCATACAACTTTAAAGATTCTTAAATCGAACCCATTTGCGATTAGATTTTCTAGGATATCAAGAAAAAGGGGAAGGGAAGACATTTCAAATAATGGGACTAGTCTCTTCATGGAAATAATTAATATCGATTAATTCCATGTATCGAATGAAATAAATAAAACTATTATTTAGACAACTAAACATTTATTTTTCTAGCATATCACTTAACACAACAATTAAATAAAGATACTCTAACTAGCAAAATATAACATTGCCCTTTAGCATGTTAACGAATCTTTGCATTGTGAAATAATGGTTCTGTGTACACCAAGTTGTTACATTTAAAGCACTGAGATGATAGTCGTCCTATTTTGTACAGTTAATTTGTTAATTATTTATATAGGACGCGATCTTCTCATTGTGCTTCTAATCACCCATCTCAACTGTTCCAATGTTTATCCATTGAAAAGCTCTGTCATAACTGACATACTAATTTGTTCTTTATTCAGGATGTAATTCCATTGAAACAAGATATTGTTCGAAATATCCCCTAATTATAGTCTGACCACGTCTGGCAATATACTGTAGTACATATTGCAAACCGCATTTTATGTATCGCAATATATCGTGGTACACTTCATCATTTCATGACAGCCCAAGTTAATCCTATTCTTCTGTATTGTACCAGACATACCTTAATTTAAATACAGATTATATCCCCTTCATTTAATAAAAGCCTGGAGAAACTCTCAGTGAAACATTTTCATTTCTGGATGTCTTCAAAGTGACAAAGTTTCATAGAAATATTTCCATCTAGTGGCAAGATATGGAAAATTGGCATTAGGGGGGTGATACCTTAAGCTCTCTTCCGCATTTACTACTGCCGATGATGCTACTTACTACAAACTACCAAAACTACCATTACCACTACTGCTTCTACTAAATGTACCAGACCTACAGCTAACACAATACTACTACCATTACCACTGCTGCTTCTACTAAATGTACCAGACCTACAGCTAACACAATACTACTACCATTACCACTGCTGCTTCTACTAAATGTACCAGACCTACAACTAACACACTACTACTACCATTACTACTACTGCTTCTACTAAATGTACCAGACCTACAACTAACACAATACTACTACCATTACTACTACTGCTTCTACTAAATGTACCAGACCTACAGCTAACACAATACTACTACCATTACTACTACTGCTTCTACTAAATGTACCAGACCTACAGCTAACACAATACTAATACCATTACTACTACTGCTTCTACTAAATGTACCAGACCTACAACTAACACACTACTACTACCATTACTACTACTGCTTCTACTAAATGTACCAGACCTACAGCTAACACACTACTACTACCATTACTACTACTGCTTCTACTAAATGTACCAGACCTACAGCTAACACACTACTACTACCATTACCACTACTGCTTCTACTAAATGTACCAGACCTACAGCTAACACACTACTACTACCATTACTACTACTCCAGCTACTGCTACTACTACTACTACTACCTGCTACTACAGCAATTGCTATTACTACTACTACTTGTATTATAACGACGACAGCTACTACACAACAACATCTACTATATTTATATTAACCAATTTGGAAATTAGTGTAACATATTACTCTAAATTTCGGATATAAGAGCACAACTTTGGGTTAAAAGTCTTTTTTTACACATTTCCTTTTTAATTGGTTTATTAATTTGATCTGAGTTACGGTAAGTATATTTTACAGATTTCAAACATTGTGTTCCTGTTAAGAATTGGGTAGTGACCATAGAAAGTGCTTAGTAGCTCCTAGATGAACTCGGCAACCTACACATTTGATCAAGCAGCCATAAAAGAATATGTACGAGAAAAATGAAAGAAAAATCCATTGAAGGTCTTCTTGTAAAAAAAAATAAAAAAGGTTTGAAAATGAATCCATTTCTTCTCTCCAATTTCTTTTTTGCATTTCTGTAAAAATGAAGTACCTGGGTATATTTAAACTATTCATTCAGATAAATTGGAATATCATGAATGTACTATTAGCATGTGTGTCTCCTATTTATAGATTTTTTTTAAAGAGAGATGACCTTTCATTTTTCTTTCGTATTCAGCGCACTTTTTTTTTACATAACATATGCGAAATTAAAAAAAAATATTGAAAACAACAAAAAAAAAAACAACAACAACAAACAAACAGACAAACAAAAAACTTAACATACTTCCTGAACACGGTGATTATGTATAAAGCTTAGTATTACTGAATCAGTCTCCGAGAGTTACAAACAGGAAATTAATCATCAAAGTCAGTATAGACTTTAAAAGAAATTTTTATGTCGAAAGCAAATAAATCATGATACATACGGCATTAGACTGACAATAAACAGCTATAAATTGTAAAAATGACCATGTTTGTTATCATATCCATAGTTGCACAGATGTTGTTGGCTTTGTGAAACCGATTTTGATGATTTATATCAGTGTTAAACTATGTTATTTTTACCTTTAACAAAGTAGTTTAGTCAAAGAGTAAATATTTTTATACATTTCATGTTTTTAAATTTTACACATAGTGATATTGTCATTATAGATTGATCACTATCATCAATAATGAAACATAATTGTTATGACCATTAATATCATTACTAATGTTATTGTCATCGTTTTCCTTGATATCAATAATGATTATATAACAAGTTATAACGTTGATGATTATTCGTTTGTTAACATTCTACACAATTCCTTTCAATTTTCTCGAATATTACTTTTATTTGAATATTTTAATTATTATTTCATCTTTAAAACAAAACATGAATTTTTTGAGTAGGCTATAAAAGTCGCAAAACGTCTGTTTTGACGTCGTGATTAAGCGTCCTAAAGCGCGACCGAAGTGAATCATTTATAATTTATTAAAAAACAGCCTCATAGATTTTCTTTAAATTTCATAATTGTTTTATTAAAGGGTTATGCTATTCAAAATTAATTTTTAATAAAAATCTATTGGGTATTTTTTCTAAAAATAAAAAAGAAATTAAGAGCATATGTTTCCCATGCTAATTTTCCGGATTAAATTCGAATTACGGGAAATTGAGTAAAAACTAACGTATGCAATTTACATCCTTCGAAAGGCAAATTCATTTCTTTGAGGTAACAAGAAAGGTCATTTCAATGGTATGATTCCACCTTAATATTAAATATATCATATCATAATATACATGTGTACATAGTTTCATAAAGATGTGATGTCATCTCTAAAGAAAACAACAACAACAACAACAAAAATAAAACGCAAAGGTAAACATGATGCAGAAAATCAATTTCACCATGTTCATTCAACCGTGAAATATAGGTCACAGCCATAAATTTGCAAAAAATTAAATACATCATATCCTGATATACATGTGTTCCTAGTTTCTAAGGGTGTGAAGTCATCTTTATAGAAAAAAAAAGCTTAAATGAAAAGGTAAATCTTAGGTGTGACGGACAGACGAACGGACGCACAAACCGAAAATCTATATGCCCCCCCCCCTCCCAAACGGAGTTGGTGGGGCATAAAAATGGAGACATTGGTAATTTGATATGCTAGGGGAAGGTAAATTGAACAAAGTAATCAATGTAAGATGAATCCAAAAAATGTTTCTTACATGTTACAATACATAAATTGTGAATTGTATAGCGTCTCATATTTCACAATCAGTCCTCGAATTGTTGCAGCTTTTCTGTATTTCGGTGTCATGTTTTTTTTTTATTTAATTCTTTAAGGCAGTGTTTACATGAAAATGCTTAAGCCTCTGTGTAAGATTAGAATTAAGTCGACACTTACATCAACAATACAAGATACAGAAAAATCACGAATCGGTTCACTTGGTAAACATGTGAAACTGCAATGCTTGTCGGTTGGAAATATTTGTGAAATACAGACATACAAATTCGAATAGAATTTTGTCCATTTGAAACACTGCGCCTGAATTCACCATCCTCAAGAAACATCTTGCTTTCTTTTAACAGAACACGTGAACCGTAGTCGATGTACTCATCTGGCAAGAGTTCTACTTGATCACAGTAATTTGCCTCAGTGATTCGGTGATAATAACCAGGTACGTATATAGAACTCTTTTTTGTCATTAACAATGGTTCTATACTAGCATTTTGGACATTTGTGCGAATTTCTTCGTCAAAAACCCACTGAGGGTACACTGCATTGTCTTTCAGACCATTTTGTGTGTCTTTATTTTGTTGAAAACGTAAGTTTTTGCTCAGCGAAGCATTGAAAAAGTAGGTACCATTGTTTGTTAGAATCGGCCACTTGTAATTTAAGGAATTTTTCAAATTTGTTAAAAGCTTTTTGAAATTCACATTTTTAAGTCTATTGGTGTTTTCCGCTATAATATATGAGACAAATTCTCCCTCGGGGTCTCTATCGATTTTGAAGAAAAGACTATATTGCCATATGATATCGAATCGAAAATTTTCAATCTGAGGTACTTGATTGTAGTCTAATTTTATGTCCTCTCCAAGTCCCGGCCTTGGCATCCGACTCCTGATTTCTGTTTCTGCTATTGTCAGGTTCAAGACCACGATAAAAGCGCCGAACAATCCATCCACCATCAACGACTTGCATCGACCATTGACACGATACTGACCATCTGGACAAAACGTCCTACGGCATCGTTCCTGTTTTAAATAAATGGATTTGAGTACGTTTATAAAACATGTGCTTTGTGGTTTGGGTTAGGTTCTGGAGTCTAATGTTATTCTTTGTTTCAATACCAGAATACATGCCGATATATACTCGTAAATATCCAGTCATCAGAACAATCTGTTTAGCAATGAAATACAAACCTTGGTTTTTTCCCCACACATTTGTTTTACATCGGCCAAATATCTCTATCCCTGGTATTATTTATTTTAACATTTTGTTCATAAACACATCAGCTATGGAGAAAACACACTTGCAATCAAGCAACACTTAAATTATGGGGGGGGATTTCAAATAACAACAACAACAACAACAAAACAACAAAAAAACAAACAAAAAAACGAGAAAAAGATCCACACACAGCTCTGTGTATTAAATAAACTCATAAGTTTCCCAGTATCGTTTGAGGTAAAGTCCGTGTAATGGTTCCACTATGTCTTAGACCACTTAACCTCTACCAAGATAACCAAGATACCCTAATGAAACATTAGGAAACCTTGGTTATCTCCGTGAAAGGCCATTAGGTCCGACATGTAGCGGAACCATTACAGGGACTTTACCTTAATTGTTTGAGCTAAATCCGAACATATCTACAGAATAAACGCCTCTTTCAGAAGGTCATTCTCGAAAGAAGCATACTAGCATAATATCAACTAACGAGGATTGTTTCAGAAGTACATTGATTTTCTTGATATCACTTCTACTTCGATATATCAACATTTGCTAAAGTCTATGATTTTTTTAAAACATCCCTTATACCGAGATACATGTAATTTTATTGCACAGTGTGGCGAACATAATTTATTTACTTTTTTTTTGTTCAATTTTGTTACAGATTTTTTATTATAACAATGCTACGTAGGCAAAGTAACTCGTGACTATTGGAGTTTTCACGTGGCGTGCGTTCAGTATGCCGAACCGTATGCATCCGCACGCTTATAGTCAGCTATGAAACTTCTCAGTGTCATAAACCACGATGTTCACGTATACCTAACTACAGCATAAGGAGCACGAGAACAACATGAAGTCCTAAGACAACTCCAAAGCTGACTGTTAGCGACCGGTTGCATACGGTTTGGCTTACGGAACGCACGCATGGGTCCCCTGTGACGGGAGTCCATTTAACAGATTATGTTTTACAATTAATTTCCGCGTACAACGGAACCAATTTGGTACGATTTTCACGTGCGTTTTGCCTTTCACTGACAACCTGAACTATATAAAATAAAATAAATAAACTAAATAAAACTATACACATTTCTCGTGGTTGGATAGTGTTTTTTTCTTTGGACTTCTTGAATATCAAGCGTAAATTACGGAAACTAATTAAAATGTAAGAATTGGAATGACTTTTTTTATCAACTTTGCTTAGAATAAATAAATCCAGTCTGGCGAATTCTCATGGTAAAATACAATCTCTGTCAAACATCTACTAATAATGTTTGCCACACACACAGTATGGTCCGTATTAGCATTAGCAGCCCTGTCTGAACAACTAAGGATCCCGAGGGATTATCATTTATTTCCTTGTATGGGCTTTGGAGGTTAATTAAACCTCATTTGAGGCTGCCCTTGTGTTATATGCGAAAACATTTTTTTTCTTTTGTAAATTTTAGAATTAAACGGGCTTGGAATTTAAGTAAGACTTAGAAACAATTGCAGAATAATAATACGACAAAAGCCACATTAAATCAGATAAGTGAAGCTGTAATTTGCAATATACAACAAAAAGGCACATTAGTTCACGTACAGAGTAAAAACGTAAAACGTACAGAGCTCCCTTGCTTGGCGCTCATCATATAAGGGTAGTTTCAGGACTAACTGGCCCGGTGTCAGGATAATGTGACTATGTTTGGTATCATGCCACATGTTTACGGCGTGATACTACAGTGTGGCAGCACTATATCTGTCTCAAGTAGACATCGTCTCAAAATGACTGAAATACTGTGGGTGGGACGTTAAACCCAATAAACAAACACACAAACAGACAAAACGTACAGATAATAATACTGATATTAATGATTATAAAGAAAAAAATCAATAAAGATAATATACTTTAAATTATCAAACAAATTTTGAAAAAAAATAATACCATCAGCAACACACACGCACAACTTTTAAATGTACGTTGGCTGATGGATTTGGGCGTCGCCGTGTGTCCGATTAACGACCGTGACATAGACATTAGAAAGGAACAAGAAGGTCCTTCCTCAGCGCTAAGCTTGTATACAGGGTCGTTCCAGGATTGGTTGGCCTGGTGTCGGATAATGCCACTGGCAATCAACATGATAAAAAAATGCGCCGTGGTCTAGTGGTAACATACGTCTTCGAACCAAGTTGGGAGCAAGCATTTTTCTTCCCATGCGCAAACTACTGGTCCAACACAGGAAACGTCAAGAAAAGACAAGTTTAAGTCATAAGAAATTGTTTTCCAAAAAATTAAGTTAATTTTAAAGTAGTAGCGACATTATATATATCTAAAGAAGGAAAGCTTCCGAATGACTGAAATACAGTCAGTTCAAAGCAACAAACACGTTTTTACGATGGAAAGAAAACTAATATGAGTACTTACGTTGAAACAAATTGTGGATTGGATATCTTCATCCTGTGGCAATGCACTGGTCTTAAAAAGAACGCTCAGCTGATATATACCCATTTGATCTTTTACACTAGTTTGGCACGATTTCCTTGGAGTGAGGATAGAGTTGAACTCTACACTGTTTTCTTCATAATTGCACAGCGCACAGTAAACATTGGCGTAAAACTGAAATCCTTGTCCTCTGCCTGCTTTTTGTTTAGGAGGTATAAATGTATATCTTGATTGTACACTGGAGCAAAGGTCTTCCTGATCGGGATCAATGACAGAAACTAAACCACTTGTGTTACAGCGGTCTATCATACCTTTTACACATTGTTTAGAAGCCAAGTTAGCGTTCATACCTACAGGTGGAATATACCTTAGAAAACATACACTATCTGTTTCGTTTCCAAAAACTTGTTGGACAATGTCTAAGAATGACAAATCTACAGTAGAATTTTGGCAGGACAAAACCATTTGCCAATCTTTGCCATCGATGACCTCATGACATTTCGCACAGTGCTTGTTGATGTATATCATTTTTGTAGCAGGCGAGAAAACAGGCGATAATTTCTCATACGGGAGCATTTGCGATGTTTCGCATTGCGACATTTTGTCTGGACACATGACGACCATGTTATACATTGGTTCGTTTGTTTCGTGGCTCCGTATCGCGGTTTCTCGACATTGCTGATACTGTTTTAATTGTCCATGCGCATCACTTTTGGGAAAGCAACAACTTCCAAACTTCTCACAGTCTGGATGGCACGAGCAGTCAGCACAACACTGACCCTCGTAGATATTTCGGCGAGGTGAATTTGTGTAGCAAAAATTTGACAACGGACACAGAGATAGAAAATCTTCCGGTACATCGTTGGTATTCGCCAAGTCCTGGGCAACAGAGAGCGTCGACAATATTATTAAAATGCAACCATGCAGAATTGCTTGAAGAAACATCGTCTGTTTGTCCATGCTGATTTGACAAAAGACGACTAACGTTTTTCCTTTCGGATTTTCTGGATGCACGTACTTGATGAAATGTTGTAAGAGTATATTGTCCTAACAAATGTATGTGCTGACTACCACTGTTTATACCAAGGGAAGTTTTTCCCAATGTATGTAATAAAAGCCTTCTAGTTTTTCTTCTCCATTATACCTGGAAAATTTAAAATGTCCATATTCAATAAGAGGCCCATACAACATTACATAGAAAACTTTACCATGGTAGAATCATGGCCTCTTATATTCCCGATAGATTGATTGAAGTCTCAATTTAATATAACTATATCTTGGAATGTCATACGTGAAGAAAATACATAAATTAAAAAAAGATTTAACTGTTGTTGCAACAACATCACACTTTTACATACAGCGACGTCCCTACCGGGGCTTGAACCCATAACAGAGAGTTGCTAAGTGTCCGTAAGTCAGTGACTATAACCTATTGGAAACAGAGGCCCCTAAATAATGAACATTCTATAGCAACACGAACCATACCTTACCACTAAAGAATCAAGTAGTACATGTAAAAATGATGCTAAACCGAATCAAAATAAATAGAAAGTAAAACTGAAAACGGTATGCAATAGACTTTTCACTTTAAGCAATGTATAGATGAAGATATCATAAAATGTCATTTCAATTGTATTCACTCCGAAGCTTTTGCTTACGTTATCGATGATCACGTTTTCAATGAATGTCTGCATTATCGACATATACATTATAAAACATTTAACTGGACAATTCAAACTTGAGAAGGCTAAGAGAACGACTATAATATATATATATATACTGTGGCTTTATAAAACTATAATGTTCAAGGGTGTTGTTAATCAAAGTTAAAAGTTAATTAGCACATCGACAAATATTGCCTTTGGTAATTTACAAGAGAATTTATATCAAAGACACTGCACGTCCAATTTAGTATACTTTTTTCAATATATATTATAACGTGAATATAAATACACAATTTGGAAACATTTAAATTGATCAGAGTAAGTTTTCGGACAACCATTGATTCTTCTGTGAATTGACATATTTGTCCTAAAATTTTAGGAATCAACAATGCATAATCGATTTGAAAATATTCAAATTTTGCCAAGGTATATTACTTTAGTATCAAAGTAATATATTATACACTTATTACAGTATAATATAAAGTGATATCCAAATTCAATTTTATTCATACTACAACATTTGCATAACTTATTTACTCTTTCAATTAAAAAAAACTACTATTCTCAAAATTAAATTTCTAAATTATGAGAAAGTGAACTTTTACTTGCAAAATATTTATTGATTATCGTTTTTAAGTATATATAAGTTTCTTTCACAAAATATGTCATTAGGAATACAATATTTTGACAGTTTAGACCTATTTCCGGTAGCTACAATCTAAGTTTTAATGTACTGATCTCTTGTTCTTAATTTATATAAATAATTCACATCTGCATTAATATTAGGTTTAATATTATTAAATCTATGATCACAAATAAAAGAATGCATGCGAATGGCCCAAAATTGCCACTAACATTTTCACATAATTTTATAATAATATACATATGATAAACTGGTGATTGCATATCTTTTAGTATATTATCCAAAACTTAAAGGAGCCTTTTCTTACAAATGACAGATAAAAGAAGTTAAAAGAAGTTAACCAGATAATGAGCAATTCGGTGTTTGCTGCTTGACACCTATCAAATAGTTCAAGAATCCAAAGAGCATTTTATCTCCATCCTTACCAATATATATCTCTATACTTCTGATCCAGTAGAAACTGCTATATTTTCAAATAAGTATAATTTTTAACATCAAATTTAGTTCTTTTAAATGAAGAAAAGAAATTATAACACGCCCTGAATGCTTGCTCATGTGTTATACAAAGTTCCCATGTCTACTATATATTTTCTTTATTGTCAATTAAGATACTTAAATATCTACTCTCTCTCTTTTAAGATACTTAAATTTCTACTCTCTCTTTTTATTTTTTTTAATTTCTTAGTTTTGCTTACATTTAAAATCTCCATTTAACAGAAAAGAACAAACAGCAAAATTGTGAGAGGCCCTCTTTATTCTATCCAAGAGAGACGTGGGCATTATCATTTCTACATAATTTCACACATTGATTGAATATTTTTGTATAAATAATTTTTCTCTTATCTTTCATTACACAACAAATACCAGAATTAATTTGTGATAACCACAAAAGGATTAACAAGTTGAAACACCCTTTGTATACTAAACTTTCAAATGAAATAAAGTGAATTATAACATATTACATGTATTATATATATGACAAAAGCTTACCAGTCTTATTTCTTAACAAAATTTTAAGTTTTACCATTGGGAAATTTGTCTTTGGCTTAGATAAATATTTATGTAAATATTTATAGGCCTGTAGACCCACTACCCAAATCCCGTGTACATTTCACTCAGGAATAATGCGTATGTACCGCAATTTTATGTTAATCGCTTTTAAACATTCCTCTTTTAAGTACGTATCGACATTCGAAATGATAAATATGTACAGTAGACGACAAAGGGAAATATCCAACCTAACACCAGTCCGGTTGGTAACAGTATAGAAAAACAGAAAAAAATGCAGCACGCATTCCCTTTTCGACTTTTTTTCCATCATCTAGAGATTTTATTTATTCAAGCGAAGCTTTTATATTTTCACAGCCGTGTTTTTTTTACTCAAGTGTGATAAAAGAAACTGTCGCGATCGTCTTTAAATTATAAAAAATGCATGTATATCAAAATGATATTTAGCATAGTTTAATATTTTTGAGTCGCCCCCTGAACGCGGATTGGGGCAACCCGCTTTGTTTTTAGCGAGAATCAAAAGATCACTTACCTTTCTGCATTTCTTCTGAATAACAAATGCGATGCTCACTGGCAACAACCAAAACTTGTTGATTGATGACAATACATCTATTTTATTACCAGATATGGATTAAGATATATTTGATGCAAATTTAATAAATTATGATCCAACTTGAATTAAATTTAAATAATAAAAGCATATGTTACACTATTATGAAATGAGAAAGTGTGTAGTCAGACATTTACAATTAGAACTCCTTTGCAATATAAAGTTCAAAACAATTTGTTTTAGGTTGTATTCAACGATGTTTATATACAAATAGTTGTACCAATGTGATTTGATATAGTTTGGTAGATTCATGCCATCATATTATGTCTCTGTTATTAATAATCCAATTTGCTGTCTATTCATGTCAATTAATAAAAGTTATTGCATTGAAAATAACTAACTGTTGATGTAATTCCTCTCCGATATTGATAATTATTACTTATCTTATGACAATATATTTTCTTAATAAGACACAAATTGAGAATAAATTCTAGTAATGATTTCAGACTTCATATCAATGTCTGACACCGAGTGATTTACGAAACTACTTATAATTCATCAGAGTTATTTAATATTTTTTTAATTCAATTATTTATCTATTATTGTATAACTACTGTAAGATAATGTCACAGTACATATCATTTACAGAAACCTTACGTGCTTGTTCAGCAGTACCTTTTCTAGGTAATATATAGTATGAGTCTTGATACCGTGATATATTTATTACGTCGCTAATTGACTAGCCAATTTCTATCCAATTTCTAACTGACTAGCCATTGACTATTGTGTGTATGTGTGTAAAAGTTACATTCTTGAATTAAGAACATCTCCAGAATCTTATATACTAATTCATATACATGTAAATTAAGAAGTGAAACATTTTTATCTTACATTTTTTAATAATATTATTACAAAAAAGAAATGTCTAGGCTATAAGTTCAATGGGGAAACAGAAAACGGGGAAAATAACCTTTCCCAGTATTAAAACTTAATTGTCATATACACAAGTTATATTGATTTCAGTATGGGTATGCGTTAACTTATTTCTTATGCTATAAAAATGCAACAACAACTCGAACCTTTTACTTGATTTCGGTTTCTTTTCCAGAAACAATCGCCATTATTAGGAGAGGAAATATCAAAGTGAACAAACATTCACATAAATAAGAAATGGAAAGAAAGCCTTGACAATTATATGCAGTTAATCTACTAGAAATCACCATAACACTATCAGCATGGTCCCCTGTGGCATCCAGTTGCCAATATCTGTGGGCGTTCCTCGTATTGGAGATTTAACGCTGTCATTGTGGGTCTCCTGAATCTTGCATGTTATTGGCTGACTGTCTGCAGAATGAGAATAATTATAGGTGGATTACTTTATTGATCAACTTACCTAAACATTTTACATGGATTTCAAATAATTAGCTGTCTGAATGGGAATAATGAATGCCCCCCAAAATATAAAGCTTTTATGGACGTTTTTTTTCTAGTTCCATTATCAGTCGAGGGAAAGTACCATCACGTTACCAAAATGGATTGTTTTTATATAAGAAAGTGCTGAGACTACAGCCCTTCATTGTGTCATTTCTGATATGTTTGTATGATCTGGCATATTATCATTCAAGTCGCACACAAGATCATGATTGAAAGTAATTAACGTTTATTATGTATACTAATAAGTACAATATTAATCCAACTGTTTCTCATAATAAAAGATATATACTCATTTCATGTCCCCCCTTTTTCCCGATCTCTCCATATTGTGTTATTATTGTTTTAGAGTTTGCCTTCTCTGAGACTGCATTTCAGCCATAGTTACAAGGACGTTTAGCATTTATTTGTATTTAGGCTGGCGGGCAGAGCCACTGCAGCGAGAGACTGCCGGATGAGTTATCATGAAGCAAAGAACGAGTTCAGCTGATTTCCTAATCATTAGAATTGTGGGAAAACGTGTGGATCTTTTGCGTCATATGACCTTTGTTTCTATCGAATCTAACCTTGCTTAAGCGTTGGGTTTAAAATTATAGATATATCAAGTAAATCTTGCCGAATTTTATATATACACTGAGCATTTCTTTTAAGTCTGAATCTGAATAAAACTTACCCAGATAACTCCGATTAATCAGCATATAGGCTTCGTATTGCACTCCCACAAAATCAGTTTAACAAATCTGACCCCATGATTTGCAGATTTCGACGATAACATGCTAGCCACGCTGTCGCCTTGCCACACGATTTGCAGGTGTCGCGGATTTATGACGCGTTATTCTTTATAGAGATTATCATCGGTTATGCTTTCACAAAGGTTGATAAAATGAACTTGATCCATGAAAACTTCTGGTTGCCATGGCACTCTTTTAAAGTTATGAATATAGCGAAGGCTAGAAATATATTCCCTAGTAAATAATGACAATAATTAAGATATCAAAATCGCAAAACATTACAAACGAATGATTCTTGTATAACTGATCAGAAATGAGTAAGATTCAGTTATACGTTACACAAAGTTTGCCAAGCACCAACTGTACACACAAGAAAAATAAACTTTTCAGTCATTTAATTAGCATTATAATTTTTGTACTTCAATGGACAATTTTGTTATTTAAAGGTATTGAATCTTTAGAATATTTATTATAGCATTTCTTTTTTATGATTGGGTCTTTTAATTGACAAGAAGCATAACTGTCAAAAATAAAAAAATAAAAAAAAATAAAAAAATATTTTTTTAAAAAAATAATAATGACATTACGTTTTGTGGTGCTTATCAAAACTTAAGTAGTTTATAATGAAATAAAAGGCATTTACTAGACATTGGATATGCATTTTTGGAAATTCCTAAAAGGATATCTTTCATTTACTTTATAGTGTTGTTACAGCTTGATAAATTCCATGCGATATTCTAATTCTAAACATTCGCATAGTTGATGCAGGCTTTGTAAAAAAGTATAATAAGTGTTCTTATTTCAACATTATCAACAAAAGATTTTTTTCTTATATAAAATCTGAGACGGCAGCATATCATTTTGCCATTATTTGAATTGTTCTTATTGAACTGTCAGTTTATAATATCATTCACGTCATAAAACCACCATTATTGAATAGTATATTACCGTTTAGTTTAATTACTGACATATCAATACCATATAAAGCAACACTATGTCATAATAAAAGATATATACTCCTTCGATATCTCTGACCATACTTTGTCGTTATTAATATTTTTGATTTAAATGTCGCAGCGACTGTAGGTCAGTCATAATTGTAGCGACATACACGTTCACAAGTGATATCAAGTTATCAACATTACAGAGAACACACAACCCAGTTACCCCACGTGATTTGGCCAGTTAAAAGCCTTTGATTTTTAGACGTTTGCCTCTCTTGATAAAAATATTATCTTGATTACTAAGTAAGACTGGGTTGAATCACAAATGTACATGCGTCCGTAGGCCCAACCCACTGAAGTAAAGCTCACTTATAACGCAATAATAGGGACCTTGCAATTATTTCGTCTTATTCAAATTTTGTCTGATCCTTATAAACAGGTTGTCGTTATAATTTTTTGCATATAACGAAAATACGTTAAACACCCGTTTCTTGATAAAACTAAGTACTTCTCGTCATCACTATGACCAATGTCATTACACAACTTGAAGGTTTTGAACAGTGTTGTTGCTTGCAACGCTGTTCTATGGTCGCACACATTTCAGCATCGGACAACATTTCGGACAATGTGTCAAAATCGGTCTGAATCGCACAAACGCTTAATTATGGCTGTGTAACTAAGATCTCCTGCGTTGGAGATTGCATTGAAATGGATCAGTAACGTAAATAAAGTGATTTAACACGCTATAAAGTTATTATACCAGTGGAATGTATTTTCCCTTGCATTATATATAACATATACTAAACTGCAAATTACGCACACATCGTTTTCAAAAACTTATGTGAAAGTGAAAGTATTCTTATTTAAATTTTAGATAGATAGATATTTCATTTCTCATTTGTAACTTATACATACACAACTCATCATTGAGGAAACTCATTGACATGGTAACCAAGTTTGAAACTCTACTTACCTTTGATCTATCTCCAGAAAACCTTGATCTTAAGTATAGTCTCAGGTGAGATGTCGAATTGCCTATTGGTTGTTTGTTTGTTAAATTTAACGTCCCACCGACAGTATTTCAGTCTTTGGAGACGATGTCTACTTGAGACAGATATAGTGCTGCTACACTGCGGTATCACGCCGTAGATATGTGGCATGATACCACACCAAGTCACATTATCCTGACACCGGGTCAACCAGTCCTGCAGCTACCCTTATATGCTGAGCGCCAAGCAAGGGTGCTATAACAGTACCATTTTTTACGACTTTGGTATGTCGCGGCCGGGGATCGAACCCACGACCTTCCGCTCCCGAGGCGGACCCTCTAGCCACTCGGCCACCGGGCACGGTCGAATTGCCTAATGTATTCCTTAATTTCTGATTTAAAAGTAAAGAAGGCACCGGGGATATTACCGAGGCATCTATTGATAGAAAATTTGCTATTGATTTCATGTTTTTCTTTACTTATATTTTTTTGGAAGGAGATCTGAGGACAAAATTGAAAATTTCACTAAAAGCAAATTTATCCATTATGTACAAGAATTTTCTTATATTTTCCCTATCATAACTTTCAATATCATCGTTTTTAAAGGGGACATCTACATTTGCTTTATTTAAAGTTTCATATTTAAGCATTTTCGGAGTAAGTCCGGATTGGTCTGCAAACCATAGAATGGTGTTTGCCTTTTCACTAAACCTATTTACAAACTTGCTTTTATTTTTTGAATCAGAGTCAGTTACCTTAGACTTATTTATTTTAGCGTCTTTAATTTGCTTGTCTATAGTTCCATTAAATTCCTCGAGCTGAGCCTGACTTCTGCTTCATATCATCAATTATGTTCTCCTTGGTTTGTATCTGTTCTTGTAGAAATGATGAAAAATCCCGATGGTAATTAATTTCATTTTTCAGAGCAGCAATTTCTTTTTTTTAACTTATTATTTTCATTAGTTTTCTAAAGATGTCTGTGTAGAAATAAATAAATAAATAAATAAATAAATAAATAAATAAATAAAGCTTTAAAATACGGCCGGAGATTTATGAAACCTTAGAGCTAAGGCTCTCCCGTTATAAACCACCTGACTTATTCACCAGACCTGAGTCTACGCGACAGAATTCAAGGAGTTCTCTTGACAGATAAATAAGCAAAGTTTAATTAAATGCATTTCATGACTGACACATGCGATTTAGCAAATTGGTTGCTTTAATAGATTGTGATAATATCATTATCATTAGAAAAGATGAATAAAAAAAACTTGTATTTTAGAAACCCAATCTCTTCTACATGGCCCACGTAAATTGTCTACAAAACGAAGTTTTATGAACACAATAAAGCAGTGTGATACCTCATTCAGGTTGATTGTTTGTCTTTTATTCATTTTCTTTCGTCATTGTTTTATTCTTACGACACAGAAATCTATTTCCAAAAGGTTGGCATTTAAAATGAAAACCTTTTCGAATAAATCCTTTCGACGATGTTGCCAGTTAAATCCTAACCGCTACCTACCTCAATCTTAGTACGGTCCCGTGCTGGTTCCCGCTATTGCCCCGACTTACAGCACGAATCTGGAGATACAGTTGAGGACCAGCTTGTTTGACGAATACGAGGTGCTGCAAATACCATCACCAACTATGGACGCCGAGGTACATACAACTCGACTTACTCTACATCAACTCACTTGTAAGTAACTGCGGAATGGTCGAGACACTTTTTATCACATTTGTAAAGTACATGCGCTATTAAGAAATGATAGCCTGCGCCGTAATTTAACAAATTTTAATATAATTATACAATAAGTCAAAATTAAAATATCTTGCTGAAATACGGGATCAGACTTTATTCAACAGGTATACGTTAATGCCTAGTTTCGCATCAAGTCTTGCTCACCTTCCCGAAAATTAAACCCACATGTCTTATAGCTCTTCATTACAAACCGCAAATCTTAGTTCATCGCTTAGTGACATGACTCATTGTGACTACACCACGTGGTATATGACGTCATTTAAGCTAACGCGAAAAGCATAGTTTGCATCGATTCAGAGGGAAAAAAGCTGATGTTTTTTTTATTTCTTTACCAATTTTAATGATATATACATTGGCATAGCTTTCTGTAGGCACAGTAGGCACGTGCCTACACATATTTTCTTAAATATGAAAAATATGAACTTGCTATAAACGATAATAAATTTCAACATTTTATAGTATTGTGTCGAATAAGAATATTCGCAGAATAAAATAAAGCGTACGATGATAACTCCACGGTACACCAGGCAATAGCTCTGGATATCATTCTTATGTTTTTAGGCGCTTGAATTTAAAAATGTAAAACAAGCAATATGGCTGATGTTGTTGTTGTTGTTGTATTGGGGTTTACCGTCGCTGCGATAGTATTTCAATCATATAGCGACGTCCAGCTTATTACAGGTGGGGGAAGACCCCGAGTACACAGAGGTGTCCGGGTAGAACCACCGACCTACCGCAAGCCAGCTGGAAGGCTTCCTCACATGAAAAATCCGAAGTCCCTACCGGGATTCGAACCCACAGCGGTGAGGGGCTGAGAGATTTGTAGTCCACGACTGTAACCGCTCGGGCACGGCGGCCCCGCAATATGGCTGATCAAGTCTCTCAATATTGTTACAAACCAGACACATTTATGGCAGAAGTAAATCACACAAATGCAATATCAATACGTTATATTAAAGGCGCCATGGTAACATACATGACTACGGATCTAATTGTTTTGTACATTTGGAAATGAACTTTAAGATGCTTAAGGTTATATATTCGTTTTGCTATACTGTATTAAACAAGAGTGCGAGAGTGGTTAGGGGTAAATATTTGATTTTCGACTGAGAGTAGCGAATTATGAAAAAAAAAAAAATCAAACTTTACATAACTGTCAGACCTACAAAGTTACTAATTCAGCTTGAAATGTGCACATCGCCTCATACACTTCAATGTCACTAATGCACATGCATGCATGCGCGAAACTTTATATTGATGTATCGATACGACGATCCTCAAGAGCGTAAATCGTGTTTTAAAATCTATCGCTTTATATTGAAAAGATTTCGTCAACAGGACCCATTACATTGTCTGAATAATAAATTTATTACTTTTAGCCATTTTGGTTTTTAGCACAATAAAACTAATTTCGATCGAAAGCCAAAAGTCTGATTCAATTATGAAATAAACCGTGTCTCGTTCAGCCCAGCACATAATCCAAACGAGTGTGCAGTTAAGCACATAAAATAGCTCTGCTGTGAACCCAACAAAAGCTTCCATTCGTAAAGTATACTTTTTTTTTTCATCTCAACTCCGCCACCGTATTTCAAACACACATGAAACACTGACAAAAAATTTCTGTCAAAATCTTTACCTGAAGTGTTTAGATACGACACAGATTTTGATAAAAGGTCGTTCTCGAAACGTAATGAGTGAAAGTCATAAATTTTTAATATTAATATAAAAGCTATATACAAGTGTACAGACCAAGCATAATGTTCGGTCGTCTAGTTAAATCATTTGTTGTTTGAAAATCCGCACAAGATGGTATCCTCCCAATAAAAAGGAAGATTCAAAATAAATTAGGATGTACCTACCGAGAATTCCATATCCGATCCCATTCGCCCTTTCCGACGAGTCACAGAACGTCTCACAGGGGCTCCAAGTTGCATTCGGCGAATCATTTCGTACTTACTGGTTACATTAAACAAGAGGACCAAGATGGCCCTTAAGACGCACACCTGAGATAAACTGCCTTCCATTGCCTGTACAAGTTACTAAATTATAGCATAATTGTACTGAATACATAATCCATGAGATCATTTATAATTCAACGAACTAAACAGTGCCTGTGGTCAAAATTTGAAGTCAAACTTGACTGAGAAATTATGGCTTTAAACACACAAATTTAAACATTAAAAGGGGCATAACTCCTGACCTAATTGACGGATATCAGCCACAATCGAACGCGGCCAAAAGAGTACGGCTATAAACATTGTCATAGAGTTTGAAGATGATTGCTTAAGAAATGAAGATGTTTGAGTGCAAACAAACTAAAATCTAGCATTTTTTAATATTAAAAGGGGCATAACTCCTGATCTACCAGGCCAATATCAGCCGAGCGATTATAGTAATAAAGATTGTCATAAAGTTTGAAAGATGATTGCTTAAGCAATGAATATGCTAGAGTGCAAACAATCTGAAAATTGGCATTTTTTTTTATATACAAAGGGACAACTGACCTGAAAGGCCGATATCAGCCATAGGAAAAATTCATAGGGTTTGAAGATGATTGCTTAAGAAATAAAGATGCTAGAGTGCAAAAAACTAAAATCTGGCATTTTTTCAATATCAAAAGGGGCATTACTCTTGACCTAATTGACCGATATCAGCTATTATCGAACTTGGCCAAGATATTATGGCAATAAACATTGTCAGAAAATTTGAAGATGATTACTTGAAAAATGAAGGTGCTAGAGTGCAAACAAACTGAAAATTGGCATTTTTTAATATTCAAAGGGGCATAACGCCTGACTTTAAAGGCCATATAAGCAATAATCGAACTTGTCCAAGATATTATGGTAATAAACATTGTCATAAAGTTTGAAGATGATTGCTTAAGGAATGAAGATGCTAGAGTGCAAACAAACTAATTGTGGACGAAGGACGGACGCACGACAGACATTCATCAATCCTAATAGCTCATCTTGAGTACATGTGCTCAGGTGAGCTAAAAAAAGGGAAGGGAAGACACTATTTTCGGCTAATTTTGAATATCGCATTTTCGGCAAATAACGATAAGTAAAATAGTTCATATGCATTTTAAATGAATAGAAATAAAGAATCGAGTCGTTTCCCGTGCTGTTTTTATTCTTATAAATGACTAACAAGTCTTTTTAATGTCCCAATCGAGCTTGACAACAGCCGGGACCGGCTACTTCCGGTTTATTTTGCAGTCAATTAAATGTAAGCGCTGATGGTGAATAAATTTAAATTGAAAATTGTATAAGCAGGTATGACCTCTCTGTACCTGCTTGTCCTACACTGATTACATTGTGTCCATTTTCAATTGCATTGTTTAGGCTTTTATGGACCTCCGTAACTCAATTAAGTTTTCCTGGAAAATGTCAGTTTCGTTTACAT
>CM037785.1:67337855-67387855 GCA_021229015.1 Solen grandis
TGTAGGATCAGTCAAAAAATATAAATATATATATATATTATTGTAATGGATGTAGTAAATAGGTAGTAAATGTTAATATAAGCTGTAAACATACCTTAGATCATACATAAGTACACATAGAGTAGAAGAAGGATATGGGGACCGGGAAAACAAAAACATGGGAAGGGGGATACATTAAACAAAAGAGGTATGAGGGAGAAAACAAACACATATTTTAATATACTACATCAAATTATGAACCTCATGGAGGACAGTCCCATATGAGCCCTTTAAAAATAATGGGACATCCCTATACAAGCCAATATGATCATAGCTCCATATGAGCCCTACAATAGGGACACCCACAAAGGACGCAAACTGTCCTATCCCAAATAACACAAAAACATGTAGATATGAGCTCTAGGCGATCCCACGGATCACCAAGAGACATCTTAGGGCTCTCCTATCATACCTCTAAACGTAAAACATTGAATATTTTTATCAAGATATACAATTTAATCACAATCCAGAAAAAAATAAATACTCTCGGTCTCTCATAACTTCTAACATAGGTTTTCTTTTTTCCCTTTTTTTTTGTTTTTGTTTTGGCAAAATACATTTGGCTAATTAACATTAACACTCAAATTCAATTCATATTACAGTCAACAATTTCTCATAAAAATAAAATCTCACGAAATTTATACAAGGTTAAAGTTATCCTAACAGGGGCCGTTGTTTTTGGCTTGATCGGGTGACGAGGTTATTTGTTTGCTGGCCTTATAGAGTTATTCTCCATCTAAACAACCCACATCTACTCATGAAACAAAATCTAATTTAGTCGGCACCGATGAGACGCTTCAACGGTCTCAAGGGGAATATCCGTGGCATCTCAAGTGCGCGGTATATTCCGAAGAGACGGAAGAAGAAGGAAGGCACAGTTCACCTCCAACCAACATGCCGACTAATTTCACGGACCACATGAGCAACATGCAAACCCTTCCACATCCAAATTTAATGGTAATTAACACTCTCAGCTTATATTAGCTCAGTTAATTACCAAATACTTTAGACACTAAAATATCAACTTTCGGTATAAATAAAACAAACCTGCAAACGGTTTTTATTCTAAATTTGACCTACTTTCGGTTTCAAAAAATATTCTTTTCAGGAGTGTAGGGTCACACTCCGGGGATCCGTCCACAGAGCCGAGCAGGCAGACGGACCCTAATTTAAACAACGTTATCAGTCAGTCAGTCTCAGGGTGCTTGAATTCTATCGACAGAGCGCTTATACCTTGTTTGGGTTACTCCGTTAGTTGCACTTCCGTGAATATAGCCTAGTAAATGACCTTAAAGCATTTTAACAGGGGGTTTATATCATATTGGCTGAAAAACGACGGTCTTTAATCTACACTTTATACCACAGCATTGCATTTTGGGTACTGTGGAAGTAGTGTCTCTGAAACATTGCGTTTCATTGGCATGAAATATAGGAGGGCGACTGTTTGGCAGCCATTCATTTCGGTTTTAGACCAACGATTTATCTTGTAGGTCTTTTACAAATTAAGGCAAAGATAATGCAAGGTTAGACTGGCTGATGTGTAGCTCATTTAAGGTTTCATAACTAGGTCTAGGACTAGGTGTAGTTGAGACTCAGGGATAGTTTCAATTGTATATACATTATGAAATAATTGGCTATTATATAGCCCGAGTTAAATTAAATTTACTAAAGGTATTTCTTGTATGTTTCAAGCTATAAGTTTCCAGCA
Source organism: Solen grandis (assembly GCA_021229015.1). NCBI lineage: Eukaryota > Metazoa > Mollusca > Bivalvia > Adapedonta > Solenidae > Solen > Solen grandis. Next base: position 67,339,603 of record CM037785.1, read on the forward strand.
CAAGACAGTGTCACCTTATTGCACACTCGTTTAACACATTGTTCAGAAAAAAGGGGTCCTAGCATTAGGGTTAGAATCAATTTCCTGACACAGTTTCTTCTCTTTACACAATTACATAGAAAAATGCAATGCATATTGAATATGGAAAGAGGGCTGAGTTTAGGATGGTTTTAGCTCCGAACTTCTCAGCACAATAGAAATCTCGGCGAGAATTTAAATGTGTTTCTGAATTATATAAGGTTATCTGATTATTGAATGAAACTGCATTATAACATGCATCAGAATTAATGCTATGTTACATAAAAATAACAGCAAAAACTACGGCTACTACCATTTCGCTAGTAGATGTTAATATTTGTCACTCGTTTAAAGTCAGTGATAATAACGATATCGATAATGATTTGATGGCGAGAACAGAAAACATGATAACAGAAAAATCATTGGAGGATATACAACCAACATGGCTTTTTACTGCATCTCAAAAACTATAACAATGGCACAGTCAATTTCTTGTCAGTTTCAGGCTTTGAGCACATGAATCACTTGCAACTCATCCATTTTCGCCGTTTATAGAAATGTCACAGAATTCAATAGCAGGGTCGTTTCATACTGACGTTTAAACACCATTGGATTTTGTTATATGATAATGAGTCGAGTTTAATATGGTAGGTGTCTTCTATTAATTACAGGCGACAGCTGGTTTAGGTCACATCAAATAGATGGATTTTTGCTTAAATATCATGCAACATCTGTGTTTATTTGAAATCGATAGGTATATAGCACGGGTTTTGATGAGTATGGCATAAATCTAAAATGAACCATGTCTTGTGATGTGTTTCTTTATCTCTATTTCAGTCTGAAACATGCTAGCTTGCAAGTGCTTCGACTCAGATATATAATGCCAGGATAAATAGTTACATGTAATTCGCTTGTTTAATTTCCTACCGACTAAACCTTCGCCATTAAGAGAGTCTGTCTATACGAGACAAATATAGGAAGTTACTGAAGTCTATTACTTGAAACTCTTCTGATATAAACTATGTCAATTACACTCAAAAAAAAAAAAAAAAAAAAAAAAAAATCACGGGTCCGCACTTTCGAAGCATACTTTCATATTTTTTATTCAAAATGTGCCAAAAACACTAAAATAATAATAAAAAAAATGTCACGAATACTTTTGCCTGTTTTCGAATTTGCCTTGATGTACACCATAAGGACAACAGCAGGAACACATTTATCTTGAGCTAATTCAATTATAGTGACCTGTAGGCAGAGTTACCTGTAGGCAGATATCGTTCCCCTGTTGCCAGTGTTCTAAGTATGTTAAGTGTTTGGTCAGGCGTTTGTCTTTGTATTACATCACCTTTATTGTCGGCAGGCGCTGGAACATTTGTGACAAAACCAATACGCCGATTAAAACTATTATGAAACCCCTTTGGTACGATCCCTTGTTACACGTTTGCGTTCTGTCGTCATTCACTCCGACGGATTATCGGTAAACTCAGCGCGGTCGAGCTCTGAGTGATTCCAGATACTGAAAACTCTATGTGTAGCAGTGCTCTGGATTTGAAGCACAAGTTTATGCTTCGCGGACACTATAACTGTATGGGTCTATGGTGGGAGAGGTATAATAATGCTAGCGAAATGTTAGTAAACACTGTTTTGCACGCGGACGTCATATAGCAGCATAAAACATGAATGAATAGGCAATCACTTTAAATGATTTCAAAGTGTATGGATCTTACAGTGTGTGGCGTGCTGACAACCTGGATTAAACGAATTATTGAATGGGTAAAGCGCGAAAGTTAACATATTTGCTTGTTTAAACATAATTTGTATCAATAATATATTTACTTTATATGTTAAAACTATCTATGCGTCATTCATTATTTCCGAAGATTGACAAGCAAGAACATTGTGTCACATTTATGGCGTAGAGTAGCACTGATAAATCGACAGCCGATACCTAAAGTGGATATGTTTGTTGACATGAAATCAAGTTACACCACATGGGAAACTATATTGTAAATACATTGACTAGTTAATACTTTTTTTTAATTCATAATCGAATGTATATTCGAATGAAATATGCATGTATGTTTATGATTTAACGTTGGCGATAACTTAATATATGTAACATATATTTGATCAAGCGTTTTAATAAAAATGAATTCATTATGATTTTGTAACTGAGTCTAAGGTTTAGTTAAGGCAGTTTTATTCATTTTCCCGGAGAAGCGACACGTTTTAATACAGTAACACGACAAGGGAACGTGCATAAAACAGAATGATGAAATTGAAGTTATAAGCTGTCGATTTCGGTCTAATCTTTTGGAGGAATTACAAAAAAATTACTTAAAGTTAAGAAAATGAGCAGGGAAAACTGTCACACAATGCTGTCAATACCTCCTGAGAAGGACGCAAACAAGAGTGGGACATACAGATGTCCTAGTCCCTTACTCGGTGGCATTAACAATCTGAACATAAATCATCCAATGCCAAGGAAAAGGGCATCATCATTTAAGAAACCAAAGGAAAAATTTATTGACAATTTCCTTAATGAAGAAATACGACCAAGAACGTGCAGTATGCCGACAAGGAACTCGTTCAGAAAACCACAGCTTCACCGCACGCACATGGGCCTAAATATTGACCATGATGGGGACACATATACTGTTCGCTCCTTTAAGATGAACTCAAAGGGTGTTATAGTAAACAGAGGTGATTCCATGAGGTCTAGAAGTACCAACAGTGTCTTATCGTCCGAGGGGGAGTTCTGTCCCTTGTCCCCTTCTTCCAGAACGTCTAGTTCTATGTCCAAAGACAGTGTTGGAACAAGCCCTGGTTCACTGGCCCCTAATGTCAGCTTTCCATCCCGTGTCCTGGTTGTAGGTCCACCGGGTGTTGGTAAGACGGCGCTCACACAGCAGTTTATGACTTCGGAATACCTCGGTGGATTTGACACTAGTGTCGGTAAGTTGAGTAGAATATCTTAAACACATAAAATACAGATTGTTTCTCATAACATGATGTTATAAGTGTGGCGATTTGAGTACAATCTTTGACAACTGCGTCAGGGAGTCGACTCTGTGGCTCAGTGGTTAGAGCATTGGGCTATCACGCCGGCGGACCGGGTTCGATTCCGGGCTGGGCTGTGTTTATTACATAAGGTTACATAAGGAATGACGTGAACGTCTATATTGCGTATACATTTTAATTCAAGAACAACGTTCTTAACAACAACAACAACACTCATGTATAAGGGCTATACATAACTGATATACGTTGTGCCATGTGAATCTAAATCTGAAATACATATTTACTACACACCTTTTTGATTGTGTGTATATATATATATATATATATATATATATATATATATGTCATTAACAGCAATGAAAGACACTTAAAATTCTTTTTAAATTAAACATTAGAAAAAATTCTTTCATAAGAATACTGCAACGCTTCGAATTTTGGTAATGTTTCCATCATGAATTTTAAAAATGTTTTTAAAATAAAGTTTACTTTACACAATTCAAAGAATAATGTGCAATATAGCAAGAAAAATATCCAGATACAATGAAATAAAAAATCTGCCTCGTCAATCTGCGAATCTGGGCATTACATTTAACGAGCTGAATTACCTAACTGCCAATTTTGACTACCGACATTATTGCTCCATTTGACATTTACATTAAATTGTGTCATTGCCGTACATTGTAATTTAATACGAATTTAATGTTAAACGAATGTTGTGTTTTATACGTTCGAAAATTAATTTCATTTAAATATACGAGCAATTAATTTAATTTGTTTATTACCGTTACAGAATAAGGCTTTCAAATTTAGTGTTCAGCATTTTCGAAGGTTAACATATACATGTATAATTATGTTTTAAGTTGTCTATCTGGCAAACCCTGGGTACTTATTTTAGATTTACTCAAATAAATTTCTACATACATTGTAATTTTCTAGACTGTTCATTTAAATGCTATGTATCATCTTTTTGATAAACAACAACAACAACAACAATGAGCTAATGCTCTTTGTAATTATTGCTCATTTTGAGAAATTGATATAGTGTCCGTGTCCTAACACATATTTCTTGTTCACAAGTTATCAGAATTTTCCTCTGTGATTGGAATTGTTTTAAGGTCCAAATTCACCATTAATTTACATGTGAGGCTATATGAAACTGGCAAAAGAACGATAGGGGTTTAGATAACAAGTTTACATTATGAAGTATGTTCTTGTTGGAAGTACGTACACTGTTTACGTAGAAACACACTGCTTAACACTTCTTCTTTAAACATTTCCTGCATTGGTTAAACACATTTAGTTATTGAGTGATCGAAGCACACAGATCCTTGTGGAATGCGTAATTCTAGTGGAATCACGCCATTCGTAATTGATTTCATCTGTCAGAAATCGAATTAGGACTCATTACTGATCACACTCCATGTGGTGATTGCAGATCTTGTGAACCTTGCGATTGACAACTAAAGTCACCGATATTTCGGCCAAAAAAATAATTTATGAACATATTTCGGAAATATTCCTACACAAAGAATATCTTTTAAACATCTAAGGGAAACATGTTTTAGGTCGATATCATCTGAAATTATTTCTGTGATTATTCTAAAACAATAAACTGAATTGTCTGACCCCTAATAAAAAGGCTGCTTTATGCAAGAGAGAGTTGCATGGCATGCATAGTTTATATTTTTTTGCGTTTCTTTGTTGCTACATTTATAAATATGAAGTCGTTAATTATTTAGAAACAAAGAAATTTCTATATCTTCCCAAAGCTAAGTTTATAAGTTGATGATTTTGTGTCGGTTTATATTAAAAACAACATTTTAGTAGAATGTTCGTCTCATTTAGACATGTTCAAATGACTGTTTCTGCTTGCGTGTTTATGGTTTAGAGAAATAATAAGTCGTTGGTCACATCTGGAATGCCTTAGACTTGAATATCTATTCCATGGCTAGCAGACTCAGCATGCTTACTTTATTACTTCCTCATATTATATGCGTAGTATTTATCTTACTGACAAGCAAGACCCTCATATTCCAAGACATGTTAAAAAATAGTCGCTTCTGTAAACCTAGATATTGCGCTTAGTGATATATATGTATGTGTTTTCTTATAAAACAATCCAAAATAACTGACCGGTGTGGACGAGGAAAGACAAAGATCAGCTTTCAAGATAAATATAAAGTATCATTTATTCTAGGAAATCAATAACCACAGATGCAGCTCTCTACCAGCTGAGGTTAATTAGCCAAAACATGTATTAAACTTCTGTGTAACGTAGCATCAAGTTCATCCGTGTTACAGTCTGAACAAGTGCAGTAAGGTCATCGGTAATTTAATTTTTTATATGATCGAATTAAGTGCTGGTTTTTTCCATCACTTTTGCTTATTCTTAGCATTCCTGTGTTATAGTAGATTAATATTGATTCGTTCGACCTTTTTTTTTTCTATGTTTTTCGAAAGTAGAGCATTCGCCTGGGGATAACACATTTGATTGTTCTGATTGGTTTTCACTTTTCTCTCTAATGACATCATAAACATAAGTGAATTAAGGCAATGAGTGAAATGTGGTATCTCCGTGGTGTTTTCAGGTGTCAGGGCAAATGTGCTGCTCTACATTATATAGCAATTAACACCCATGTTTCAAGACACCTAGGCTAATGGTTATTATCGAAAAAGAGATTTAGATAACAGCAAGTCTTAGATCAATGTATTCATACATGATCTAACAATTAAAACAGCATATATGTAAAGTTGCCACGAACAGAAAGGATCCCTTCCTATGTAAAGTGGTTATTGTTTGTGTATATTTAAAAAAAAACATTGATAAATTCCGTGCCTCATGTCAAGGAAACTTTAAAGTTATTAACAATATTATCATCCTAAAATTAAGCTCACGTCACAAATACACCAAATACACGAACAAAGCATGTGTTTATGTTTCATTAACTTCGAACGAATAATATCCCCCTGTGCCCAAATTCTTCACAAAAAGTTGCGAGTTTGCATATTGCAATAACATTTTATTGTGTCATCATAATGACTTGACTATTTGAGTTTACCGTCGCTTCGACTGTATTTCAGTCATAAAGCGACGTCCAGCTAATTACAGGTGGATGAAGACCCCGAATGCACGGAGGCATCCGATTAGAACCACCGACCTACCGCAAGCCAGCTGGAAAGCTTCCTCACATGAAAATCCGAATGACCCTGCCGGGATTTGAACCCACGCGGTCATCATAATGAATTAGTAGACACTATTAAAAGACATTATTCTTACGATTAAAATCAAATTTGTTCCTATAGAGTTTAGTGAAATGAGAGGTGTTATATCGATCTTGTCACTTAGCTTGGTTTACAAACGAGCTTATCTTAAAAGAATATCTTAGAAACCGGCTATCGTGAAATGACAGCATTAACAGTCTCTGCTGATAAGAAATGCTATTGACGGTATCTTAAAGTGGCGATCAATGGATTGACAAATGATGCTTTAGTGCATCAGTATTTGTCTATCACGACGGGAATCCTTTTAATTCTGTTTACAGAGTATGAAATTCATCCTAATGCATTTCGATAACAATAAAAATGCAAATTTTACATTTTTATCGTCTTTGCTTCAAACAAGTATAAGTAAATTAATTACAAGTCATCGGTTGGTTAGTTAGCTTGAATGTGCCGTAACTGTAAATTTGTGGCTCTTTTGAGATAACACAAAGAGTAAATGAATACAAAGGATTAATCACACACACACACAGAATAATAATTATATATATTGGTATAAGTTTACTTTTTTACCGACACGTAATGTTGCCGAGCTTTAGCGTTGCGCGACCTCGCATCCTTACTAGACCGTATAACTTTTACCAGTATAGATGAGCTAGATGTCTATATGTCTTCTCACGTTGACCGACCAGAAAGTCACCCAGCCTAGTATCCTAAAGTATATCGCCTCCAAGGACGAAGATGGAGAATTCAACTGTAGTCTCTATCAGGATAATATACCAATTGACGTCAATCGTACAACAAAATGCTCGAGATGTTAACCTCTGGACTGATAATTTGCAACGGAAACAGCGCTATAAAGGCTTTTCAGAAAGGTCTAAAACTTTCTGTGAATTGATATATTTCTTGTCACGACACGGCATTTACGGTCGAATATGAGTGTTATTTGTCCCCGCGATTTTATAATTATGATATTATATAATATTGTAAAGGGAAATAAAAACAATGGGACTGTTAACTAAAAAGCATTTGAACTCACCAAGTGAAATAAACAGCTCTGGTTTAATGATTCGGAGAATACACGACAACCAGTGCACTTTCATTTTTTTGTCATCTCAGGGTTAACATCAGAGTATGGAACTGCGGAATTGAAACCTTCGATCCAGACCCATTATTCAGGTATATTCATACTTACGTATAAGACCTGCCCGCAGCCCACGCGGAAAGGAATATTGTTATCGGCTATACCTTATTTTTCTTATCTAAAAATGGGTCTGAATCGAAGGTTTCAGTCCGGTACATTGCAAGTATGCGTTACCACAAAAGTCACGTGATTCCCTGCCGTGGTTTTCTTGGGGTGCCATATTATCTGAGAATATTAGCATCCGGACATTACATACTGCTTCACAGATACTCTGCAAGATTCCAGTAACGGGATTTCTTTAAATCAATGATTAATAGCTGGGATGACAATCATACCAATATCATTGTATATATGTTTATAGTATTTTGAAATATTTCCTACTCAAAATGTATAATCATAAAGATATAACTAAGATAAATTTCAGGTGATTATCACCGTTCTTCGGTCTTATTGAGAAATATGATTTTAATGAAAGCAATTTACATAGAAAATAAGCATTCTAACGAAATGGACATAAATTTGCAACATTTAATTTCTGTAATCAGTAGAACATGGACCATTGTTTTATTACAGCTTATGTTTTTTTTGTATTCAGTATTCTTTCTAAAACGAAATATTTGGTTAATTGTCAAATAATCTGATATTAAAGTTAAAATTAACATTTCACACAATGCTTAAACATGATTTGGAGGTTATCACATTATGTAAAGAGGATTTAATTTTGCAAATTTTTGCGACACACTTATCAGTAAGACTAATTTATAAATAACTACAGAAACAAATTCGATTAGTCTCCGTTGTCATTCGTTCGTCCACATAGATTCGGGACCTAAAGAGTAGGGTATAAAAATTCATATGTCGAAAAAGAACATCAAAAAATAAACATTAACAATTAAAAAAACCAAAAAAAACCCCCCAAAAAACACAAAAAAAAAAACAGAAAATAAAAATTTATGTTAAAAAATACTGTAGTTTAGGTTACTAATTTCTCCTTTTGACTCTAATATTTTTAACTATGTATGCCTTCTGTTATAGATACCAGTCTAATGCCATGTGTCAATCAACACATATGACATATATTTTTTATCTTTAAATGACATTTCTACACAACGAATAATGTATTATACAAAATATAATGCGAGAAATATTAATCTCTACTTATATTGACTAAATATATCATATACTCAAAGAAACGCAGAGTAACTAGAATCTGTAGTAGCCATACTCAAGTTGTTACCCCCTAACCTTGCAATAAACCTCATATGATAGACCCCATCTCATTCTAAAGCATTTATTTTGTTTGAAAAAAACTCTTTATCAAAATAATTTAAACTGTTATACCGTCGAATACTTCCTATTTAAAACTAACATTAAAGTTAACCCTGCGTTTCTTTTTCCCTTGAGTATAGAAAATTATATCAGTAATGACCTTTCTATTTAACCAACTTGTTTTCAAAAAAAAAAATATATATATTGATGAAATTCATTTCTTTTAATTCTGTAACCATAGCGCTGAGGTTTGACTATATATGGCAGACAAATGCAAACTACAATGCACTGAATTAGCCTCTGATTAGCAGGTAAGCAATCAATGTATTAATCATTCAACAGTAATAACTCAAGTTACGCAGCAAAGCAATACAACAGTCGAATACAATAACATCAGATAATTTATTTATCTATATACTTGAAATTCGACTAACGTGTATGTGTGTGCTTGTGTGATCAATTGCTTCTAGAAGACAGAGTTTGTTAAACGTGTGTTCACATACATGATATATGAATAGCTTGTTGTATCTTTCGATTATGATGAATAATAAATGAGAGTATATGGATTGGTTATTTGCATTATACGTTAAGCGCCGATGTATTGTTTTTCTAGACTAAATTTGACTTGTATGAAGACCTAGTCACAACTTGAATGTTTGATCCTAGGAGGCATCAATATCTTTAACCATTTTATAGATTACAGGTCCACCTGTTGATGTGCTATCTAGTCACAATGATAACTGTATTGACAGAGAGCGGTTGCGACTTATGTTTCAATCAATATATGATTAATAATTATCAGTTTTTATTTATAATGCACTAGTATGTTCAGCCAAGTAATTGTTAAGGTTGGTGGTAGCTAGCCACACAAAATTGAGAATGTAATTATGAATATATTTAAGATATGATTTCGTTATATCTATTTTTAAAATTCAAAACATGTATATACATGTAATTTGTATCGTCTCTATATAGATATTTCATATGATCAGGATAGATAAAAACACAAAACTTGACCATCCTCGATTAAAACATGCTAAACATCAATAAGTAAACACTTTTATAGATCAAACAAAAGCTCTTATTTGTCTTTAACACAAAGCAGTAGAGGAGATGTCAAGTGGCTCCCTGAGGTAAACACATCTGTTATGTGTAAGTCGAGTATAGCTGCCAGAGGTGTGTGTTTTCGTGCAAACACGATTCTTATCTATAAAAGGAAAAAAAATATTTGTTGTAATAAGCTTACTTAAAAATTAGAGGTAACGAATTATAATATTTTATTATATAAAACTAAGTGTAATACAGGGGATTAATTCCTTTATCCATTGCTATACACAACTGTGCTAATCCTGTGAACCGGCGAAAACTGTCTTTTCCTACCTAATGTGTAGTTTGGTAACAATGACAAATAAAATCACTCAATAAACTTCAAAAGTAGCTCCAAGCTATTTATGTACCAAGTAAAGTCACAGTATCTCTATCCAAACAAAACGTATTGTGCAGAATCAAATGTGCCACCCTAATGCAGACCGACATACGATAAACTAATAATTATTTTATTAAGAAATCTATTTTGGAGACGAATGTTGACAAAAACTTACTGGAATTGTTAGATGAAATCTAAAGCAGAAAACAGACGACAGTACCAGTGTTTTAAAGTGCCAAAATGCAAAGGCGATGCGAAATATGCTTTTCGTGAGATCAGGATTTTTATATTATCGCAACATCAGTTTCAATGGGAAACTTTCTTATGCATTTTAAACTTTTTAAAGCATTCATTATGCAATATCATTATGTAAGAAATCTTAAGAGTATTAATCCAAATAAATGGATGAACAATTAAGCTGAAAGAGAATGGACACACATGATTATCAAATTCTATAAAACAGTGTTGTGTTTACATGAATTAATTTTGACATTTTTGGCATTCAAAATATTGTATCTGTTAGCAGAAACCATGTTAACCACTTGTAGTACTTATCATGGCTCGGATGTGTCTAAGACATCCGCACCCATTACTAGGAGGATGTGGATTCGGTACCTAGTCGCGACATACCAAAGTCGCTACTAATATATCCACTATAGCTTCTAAATATGCTTTTCAATATGGATATAAGGATTACTACAATACTGATAAACTCGATGTTAGGATGAAGTGAGTGGGTGTGATATCATGTCAGTCATTTACGACATGATGTCACAAAGAGAAAGATCTACACGAAGTGTGTTCATCATTCATTGTTTTTATCAAAAAAATAATAATTTTCTTACATGTTTTGTTACTAAATTAGTCTTGACATTTTCCTTAAAGGTAACTAAAGATGACGTATCTTTATTTTCTATTCTACTGGAAAATCAATATGTTAGAAGAGCCTGTAAAAGTGTTCAATATCTTTTCTATTTATGCGTTTCTTTTGTTGTTTCTATCTGTTTTTATTTTCTTACTTAATTACATACTCACATTTTACTTATCTAATATTATCTATGTCAACACTAGTAACAATTAAGAACGATACTGTCATATAAAGAAATTATTCGAAAAAACAACGGACAAGACAAGGAAAACAAAATTATACACGAATATGACTTTGTTATGAAAGTTTACATTTTATGGCGATAAATACTGTTATATATTCATATCGGTGCGGTGTGATATTTGTACAAAATCACATCCGACATCGAGCTTTGTTCGACATCGGGCTTTGGTTTTTGTTCACGTCCAACACGGTCTTGGAAACGTTTAACCTAATGCTCATCGTGAAAACAATAAGATTATTAAATTGTCGTATTTAATACATCTTTCTAAAGGCTAGTTATTGTATTTATTTAAAAAAAAAGATCATGCAATGATAAAGAAGATAACAATAGTCAAACGACAGGGTTAACATTATACAGACAATACACTGAACACAGGAAATTGGAATCATATACATGGAATTTCAATCTAGAAATAAACTTAAAGCTATTTACTCCATCATCAAAAGTTTGATAACCCTTAGTGGCTCTTGTATTTTTTAGTAAATTCCGCATGAAGAGTTAAATTATGTAAGAACAAGAGGGCCAAGATGAGAAACATTGCCTGCACTGTTTAGGAAATAAAGATGTAAGAGTGTTAAAACGGCATGTGTGATGTTTTGATATTTCAAGAGCCTACATGTACTCTTGTAGTCAAATATCAGCCATAGTTGAACTCAACTGAGATATTGTTGCCATTATCATTGTGTAGAAGTTAAATGAAGATTGCTTAATAATTGCAGATGCAAGAGTGTAATCAAAGCAAACATCTGGCTTTTTTTTATAATTCAAGGCCCATAACTCCTGACCGAACTGGCCTAAAACAGCCATAGCCAAACTTGGCTGAGAGAGGTTGCATGAAGTTTAAAAATGATTGCTTAAAAAATGAAAACGCTAGAGTGTAAACAAAGTGAAATCTTGCGATTTTGTATTAAAAGGGACATACCTCTTCACCTAATCGATCAATATCGGCCATAATAAAATTTAACCGGAGACGTTATGTCTTTAACGATTGTCATGAAGTTTGATGATGATTGCTAAAGAAATGAATATACTAGAGAGTAAACGAAGTAAAATCTGTTTTTTTTTATTAAAAGGGGCATAACTCCTGACACAAAAGGCCGATATTATCCATAATTAAACTTATATATATATATATATATATATAAAGCTGATATTTTATGGCCATAAACGTTGTCCTGAAATTTGAACATGATTGTTTGAGACATGAAGATGCTAGAGTGTAAACAAAGCGAAATCTTTATTCGGATTTTATACTTTATGATTTAATTGTGCATTATGTCATTTCTTGTTTGTTTTAGTATTATAAATTTCATAGACATGAGCGAATACATTCTGTTAATAATCTTGAGGTATAAAAATCGAACTCATTGTTAATTGCATATTCAAACGATTAAATATTCAATAAACAGTAAACATTCTGAACGCAAGTACGAACAAGCTGGATGCCGAAAAGTATTATATTCAATGTCACATGATGAGAACTGAAAACACATAATTTCAATGATTTGTCTACAAACATGTAAGAAGAAATCAAATACTGTAATATTAAAATAAACGATGACATCTAAATAGCATAATGAACTGATTGATTTCCCCTTCCATAGCGTTCAAATGTTTCTTTTTCTGTAAACACGTCTAAAATCGGCGGTTTTTGCACACAAAAAAATACTTAGGTTATGGCATCTCCTTTTCATGACCGTTATAAAGCGAACACCTAAAAGTTGTTATATATATTCCAAAGAAAAAACAACATAATAGGATTGCAAATAAGTTAAACCTACACTACGATTAAGTATTATTTCTATTTCATGTGTAAACAACGGAATATAACATCATGTTGAAATAAAATAGACTTATTAAAAGAAATTCCAAGTCTCAGGTTGATGTAATTTCTATCTATCTCATTTAATAGCTACCTATAATGGGTAATGAATAAAACTCACTCTCATATCATTTAGGAATTTTATGATAAATGACAATTCAGAAATGTAACATAATTTAGAACCTTGATTTTTTTAAATAATTATTCAGTGCTATGCTATTAGTATGTAAAAAGAGATAGATGATAATAAATATTTTTTCACAGTTTATGTGTATTTGATTATGTTCACGACGATTGCATGGTTCTGCATGAAAACAAATCTATAAAAACAGTGACAAATTGCATACCTGCCCGTGAGGAGTATACAAAAGAAAGAATATGTTCTGACTAACCATGACCAGAATCTTCCAAGACTCGTGTTTAAGGTAATTGAAAAAAGGAAATTATTTTTATAGTTAGATCATATCAAATTTAACTCATGATCAAAGAAAACCAATACCAAAATCCAAGCAATCAAACTATCATCTAATATGTATACTGAGAACCTAAGGGATAACTTTTAACATACATATAACGTGGTTTAACCCTTTCCCTCACATAGACTCATTTTGACGCCCTCAATAGGTATCACATAAAGCCTGATCTGCAGAAAACCACAGTTAAACCATACCAAATTTAATTACAAAATCCTCATTTCCAGATCACTGAGGAGCAGCGCACAGCATAAAACCTGATCAGCCTGCGAGTTACTCGCAGGCTGATCTGGTTTTATGCTGTTCGCATAGGTCTTTTCATGGTGTCCTCTATGAGGGAAAGGGTTAATAAACTGATATTTTATTTTGTGTATTCTGATGAAAGCCAATGGTTTAGGAAAAAGGGGACGATAAGTGATGATCACTAATTATTATGTCATACCGTTTATTTTCTTACAGATTCGAAACAGTATTGTTTCCTTAGATTGTAAAGCTTGATGTCACGTGGTGTAAAAGTATCATACGGAATACTAAGAACGTCATGTTGCAAAGCTTGTCTAAACATAAAGTAGAAAAAAATGCATAGAAGTATTTAAAAAATGACATTGATTTATATGGAACAGTGTTGGCAGAATATGAAATATGAAATTAAAAAGGTGTGCGTATATGGATCAACAACTTGATACGAATATTCACACAGTTCATATACTAAAATATATAACGTTTATATATACCAAAATTTATTTAAAAAGATTCTTTTCCCTTGATGCTTTTTTTTTTCAAGTAAAAAGCGACCAAGGTTTGCAACAGTGCCTAGACACAGCCAAGTTCGGTGATAAGAAAATAAGAAGAAAAAAGTAACATACTAGTAATACAATGTTCGATAATTAACGCTCTATCTAAAACATCTTTGGTTCACAGTTTGCCTTGGGTATATTTAAGATTCACAAAATGTCCCCTTTAGACTAATTTATGTATTCAAGCATTTTTGAGATTCCGATACGTTCGTACTTGTTGCATGAACATGGCCATGTTCGGGTAATGCTATTCTGTGCCGTATAAAATTACTGTCATTAGCATTTTGTCGTCCACTAGACCCCGCCATTTACTCGCCGTGATATATCGACATAACGTCAAGAATTAGCATTCTGAATTATTGTGATATCTGAGTTTTTAAAAATACCATGATGATAATGTAAACACAACAACAACACAAAAATAATAACATGTAAAGTCCAACTGAAAGGTAAAGGAGAAAAATATGATGCTATTTCAAATGTGTCTGGCAACAGTTAATCTTTTAAAAGAACAATTACCAGCAATTTACCATGTATTCTCGATAGTCAAGTGATAATTTTGAATGATAATCATCCTAAAAACTGTGTGTCGTCCGTGTTCATGTCTATTTTATAATAGATTAAACATGTTCGTGGAAGGTCGAAGCTCCATAACTGTAAAACATTGTGCAAAAACTATTATGTAATATATATGTATTGACTTTACTTGGCTTGACTAAAAAGGCATTGGGGGAAAACTTTGACAAATTCATCCGGCGAATTGTTCAGTCCACCTTTATCGGTTTTTTATCAGCGAAGAGTTTCAGAAAACCTGTATAGGAAGCTTCTTCACCATGCGTGTACGCTCCTCAGTTTCGCAAAAAGATTAAGAAAATGATCCTAGTGATTTTTTTCCTGAAATAACTGTATTCATCTTGAGACTTGACGCACTAAATATGCGTCTGAGAAAGGATTGTATTATGTTTTTCGACTCAGGTTCATTGGAAAATTGAGTACCTTTCTTCCTAGCTGATCTTTAACAGTTTACGAGAAAAACCGCACTAGTTGCCATGTGTTGTTCAAGAACATTTCTACAGAAAATGAATGCAATTTCATTGCAAACAGAAGAGATAAAATGAATTGTTATTGCTAGAATTTCAGAATTTCAGAATTATTCTGTCATTATCGTTGAGAAACAGTTTTTTTTTTGCTGCTAGGATTATATGATAAGCCAGGCAAAGGGCATTTTGTTTTTATCGAGCGCCAAATGATGAAATACTGAAACCATTAACGCCGTTGGAACGAAAGCTGGTGCCACACGTAATTACTAATGTTTACATTTAATCAACAAGTCTTTGAACTATCCTTTTTATAAATTTGGATGACACAATGAAAATGTTAGCACTATTGATATGAATAGAAAGTTTTATAACATAAGATACATGTACATATATTTAAAGATAAAAGATTTCGAGTACCTGAAACATGTATCAACAGTATTAAATAATCCTGTTTGGAATGCGACATATTAAGCTCCTGGTGGAAGGCTTTCAAGGAGACATTGATTTTTATATCCAATGATAGTTGTGTGCAACGAATATTTTTTTTTATTATATACCTTTCTTTAAAATGGAAGAAAAAAAAAACCAGTTGTTTGATGTATTTGAGAAAATATTAACTACAAGCGTGACTACCTTTATTAACCCTTTCCCCCATATAGACTCATTTAACCCTTTCCCCCATATAGACTCATTTAACCCTTTCCTTCATATAGACTCATTTTATTTTTTAACCCTTTCCATCTTAAAGATTCATTTTGACGCACTCAGTAGGTATCACATAAAGCCTGATCTGCAGAAAACCACAGTTAAACCTTACCAAATTTAATTACTAATTCCTCATTTCCAGACCACTGAGGAGCAGCGAACAGCATAAAACCTGATCAGCCTGCGAGTTACTCGCAGGCTAATCTTGTTTTATGCTGTTCGCATAGGTCTTTCCATGGTGTTCTCTATGAGGGAAAGGGTTAAATGAAATACACAACACTGAAGATCTCTTACAGGCGCGACAAGCTGAACCATTTTGATATCTTTAATTTTCGTTGTGTTTGTGTGTCTGTGTGTTTTCATCAACCTTCTAACATCAAAATCACCTTCACTTTGACATTGACAGTAAACAAACTTTATTTTTTAATATAGTATGCTGCTAATATTCAGTAAAACATTAATATGCTGCTAATATTAAGTAAAACATTAATATGCTGCTAATATTCAGTAAAACATTATTATGCCGCTAATATTCATTAAAACATTAATATGCTGCTAATATTCAGTAAAACATTAATATGCTGCTAATATTCAGTAAAAACATTATTATGCCGCTAATATTCAGTAAAACATTAATATGCCGCTAATATTCATTAAAACATTAATATGCTGCTAATATTCAGTAAAACATTAATATGCTGCTAATATTCAGTAAAACATTAATATGCTGCTAATATTCAGTAAAAACATTAATATGCCGCTAATATTCAGTAAAACATTAATATGCCGCTAATATTCATTAAAACATTAATATGCTGCAAATATTTCATTAAAACATTAATATGCTGCTAATATTCAGTAAAACATTAATATGCTGCTAATATTCAGTAAAACATTAATATGCCGCTAATATTCAGTAAAACATTAATATGCTGCTAATATTCAGTAAAACATTAATATGCTGCTAATATTCAGTAAAACATTAATATGCCGCTAATATTCAGTAAAACATTAATATGCTGCTAATATTAAGTAAAACATTAATATGCCGCTAATATCCAGTAAAACATTAAAATGCTGCTTATATTCAGTAAAACATTAATATGCTGCTAATATCCAGTAAAACATTAATATGCTGCTAATATTAAGTAAAACATTAATATGCCGCTAATATCCAGTAAAACATTAATATGCTGCTAATATTCAGTAAAACATTCAGTTTAGCTGTCTTAGCTAAACACTGAAATCCTTTGCACATTCATCGGTTAGATAAATGTTGTGCACTTTTACGTCCAACATATACTCACTTGAAAAAGGAAGTGTATGCATAGGTTTTTGTTTTCTTTTCTTTCAGAAATAAATAACTTTTGGTTTCAATATATTGCTCATTGTAGAACAAATAGTTTGTGCTTTTTCCATTCTGATAGCAGTATACCTTGAGAGATTGTTGGAACACTACATAGATAGAGATCAAAAGTTTCAAATAGGAGCGACGAAATTTTGAGTACATACAATCTTTTACGACTGAGTACAAATATATATATATATATATATATATATATATATATATATATATATATATATATTAGTACACATTGTTAAATTGCAAATCGATTCTAGCAATGCGTTCGTAAATGTTTTAGGTATCCTAAAAGACTCTGATTGCGCAATTCAGAACTATTGCAGTGGTATTTGTTCATAAAATAATATTTAAATATTTTTGGGAAATTTCAGTGATCAAGATTTTCGCCCAATTTTCTAAATTCAGACCTATCTAATATTGAAATTTCTCTACTTGTGAAGCGACAATTCTGGTCTCGACTGTCAATTTATCTAACGTCTTCTGTGGTCTAAGAATTCCATCACCAGAATCAGGGTCTTCAACACTCTAATTTAATTTATGTACCTAGACGCAATAAACAAGATTCAAATGAATTCTAGGCACAGATGCGAATTGATTTGTAATCAATCACTGGCACTTGCAGTTTTTCAGACTGCACGGTAAGAAGTAGTCCGTCAAAAATACTATTATATATTCCTCTCACACAGCTTAATGTTAAGTACTTTTAAATATTCAATAAAATAGGAACATATTTCTGTATTTCTGATATACAAAATTTGTAAGTTAGGACGAAATTGATCGGAATAGTTACTTAAAGGACAACAATGTATATACGAAAAGGAATATTTTTAAAATTTATCAGGAAAACAAGCTTTCCCTATATAAATTTTGTTTAGCGCTGAGAAAGGCATTGGCATGGTGGAATTAATGTTGTGTTTTAATAAGATTATATGCGTTATGTTATTTTGTTTAAAAAGGAAATTTCGAATGAGTAGCATACAGGTTTAATCGACTCATAATGTTGTTATGATGGATTAAAGTTTTTTTGTTTTCTGGTTTACTGTCCCAGAAACATCAAATTAAGTAAATGGGGAATTTGTCTGTATTATACAGTTTTAGAACTTCAACACTGTCATACTATTCAGTAAATATGTGACATTATACTACACCCTGCCACTTTATCATACTTTATTTATTATTTGTCGATGATGATAATAATGATGCTGTTTTTTTATTTTATCGTCTTGTATGAAAGTTACGAGTTAACCTTTTTGAAGTATATATGTATTTACATGAAACACACATAAACAATTACTCGTACATCGCATCATAGTCATGAAGAACTTACCATTTACTGCTAAATAAGTTCAATATACTAAAAATTTGCGTATTTATGAAACATCTTGAAAAACTCCTTTTTTTATTAATGTAAATTGGTTATTCATTACAGTTGCTTTTATATCAAATCATATTAGTCTGAAATATGAAACAGTGTGTCATTTTGATTTAAATGCTTTTCAGTGAAATAAAGCATTAAGCAAAGGTTATGTACTGTTATTGCAGTTTATGAAATACTTTAAAATAGAAACTGAATACAACGTCAATCACACGTCTGATAATTATGATTTAAGCACGAGTTGTGACTTAATTGAAATGGTTATAAAATATCGTAATGGAAAAAATATTCATGTGCTCATACTGGAATAAGGGTCTTGAGGATGAAGTAAATGAGTGGAATGAACGATAGAAAAGTCTGCTTGAGTTAGGAACAAAACATAGCATTGTGAATACCCAGATAAGAATGAAAATAACAAGAGTGTCCAACATTCTGTTAACAGTTAAATGGCTTCTGTTAATAACCATTGAGATATTCATGGAGAACATACATCTCCTATTTGAAACACGTGAAGGGCTAATCATTGAATAGCTCATCCAAGTTATTGAATCACTCAGCACATACAATTTGATATGAGGTTACACCAATGTTAACACAATAATAAGATAATATAAGGAACCAGCAGTGAGTCAAAATTATTGAATTCAAAATTTAATGAAACACACACACACACATGCAAACATTCGCTAGTACGCACACATCCAGACAGACACAGAGAAAATTCCCGATAAATCTACAAAAAATTATTACGAGAATATTTAGATTTCAAAAGCATATAATGGAAGCGTGTAACATTACAAAGCTAAGAATTTGCCGATGGAGAGCGTGTGTAATTAAGTACAAATTGGATAAATTTGCTTAGGTTCAAAAGCTTCCCCTTATATTTAATGATTTAGACGTTTTCTAGTCGATTATCTTTTATGGCGTAAGAGCAAAAATATGTAGATTCGAAAAAAAAACCAAAAACATGATTTCAGCATCATTGATTTTCTCAAGAATACATTGTACCAAATAGATTCAGTTTTTTCCGTTAAGTTTGGCAAGCGGTTGATAGTCTTGTTGCAGTGCTTAAAATGTTTTCGATCTTTTTTTTTTTTACACTCGTATATCTAATTAATGTTTGTGTCAAATGGTCTTCATTTACAAAAACCGATACGTATATACTGTTATCGGATATACTTTTGTTTTCACGACTTCTAGGCGTTGCTAGATATAGTTTCTAGTGTTTAATCTAATTAGGAGAGAACGTTTCTTGCTCAATGTTCATCCCTCGATTTAAAAATTTAAAGCAATAAATTAAAATCATTGACGCAACACTACAGTCGCCAATCTTAAGAATGAATCACTCAGCCCCTCAACACCGTTTGCACGAGTCATATCTGATCTCCCGGATTTTTCCTCTGAGGAAACATTCCAGTTGACTTTAAGTTGGCGGTTCTACCTGGGTTTTCCTAGTGCGATGGGGTTATCTAACACCTGTGAGTAGTTGGGCGTGGCTTTACGACATAAAGGGTAAACTACAAAATGTCACTAGCTAATATCTTACAATACGGAGTGCATTTTTGTCATTTCATTGTCCGCAGATTAAGTCTAGCACGGACAAGTTCTGCCATAAAACTTCTTTTCGCCTGACTGCGTATATTTGCTTATTTTCTTAACAGAAATACAGCTAAATACAGAATCAGAGTGTGCAGTAGGAGATAAAGTGAATAAAATCCATAATGTTATATGTTAATGGTATGGCAACAGCACTATACTGCAGCTTTCAAGTATGTTTTTATATTTTGATTCCCTACAAAACATCCATATTCTCTAGTGTCATAATTAAAACATGTTACCTTATTTTTCATGTAAATATTCATCACGGGTATAGCTGTTGATAACTTCTTTTAGAGTGTTGATTAAAGTGTACACTATGACGTGTTCGCAAACACTGAGTCTGTAAAACAAACAAGCTAGATTGGATTCGAGAAGACAAAATATATGAATTCGTGATCTTCGCCACTTGTGAAAATGTGATTGCATATGACAGAACCGAGACCTTATGATTTCTCACAGTCGATGTCAAATATGTGCCCAAATTTGTTTCAGTAAATAGCGTTCCCAGTTCCGATCTCAATGGGTAACAGCAATATACAGGCACGCTAGAATTGTTCTTCTTACAATCAAATTATAACCCGATATGATGCTAATGGAAGATCAAATTAGTTTTAATCACACAGAAAACCTTTGAATTGATGAAGTAATTATACATATAACATGCAAATACGAATTTGAAGCAGAAAATTTAATTGAATCGAGAGATAACAATACGTTTAATTTTTGATAAACGACCTATATAATCAACAAAGTTACGTACATACAACAAATATGTCCATAACACTAATCCACGTGTGAAGGTTACGATGGTTAAAGGATTCCAGCTTTATATGCCTTCTTTCCTTAATTGATATAAATAGTTTTATTGCGCTTATCGTGTAAATATCACAATGCAACAATGTATTAAACTGCTGATATAGAATTACTTACCCATTGTCATTCTTTACCATTGCCTTTCGAATATTTTTCTATAAGGTATAGATTTGCATTTGTACTTCCTAAAATGATATTTTGTGTGCTAAATTAATTACTCCTAGTGTCCTTGTGTATTCCTTGTCTGGAAATGATTAAACTAAAATTCGATAAAGAAATGTTGAATTGAAATTAAAAGTAATGAAGCATTCATTTGTATTTTTCTTTCTATCACACACACACACACACACACACACACACACACCTTTGTTATGCCTTTATTATAAGATTATCACTATGAATATAGGTAGTTACATGTAAGTATGTTAAGTAAAATATTAATGAAAAATGATGGCATATATGTGTTATATATTGATAATCATTAAACCAGTCCAGATATTTTTGATGAGTGACAAAAGAATTAAAGCTGGGATTAACTAGAAATACATATATATATATTGTGTGTGTGGGGAGGGGGGGGATTTGACTCTACTTTATTAACGTGAACATTGGTGTCTTTGACGTAGAATTAATTCGACCAGGATACAACTTGAAATCCTACGGAAAGATTATCAACAGCTCAGGTAAATGCGTCGTTTTTAAGTACTCGAGACAAAAATTCTTGTCAAGGATTCAACACTAATGGCTGATTTCGAAACAACCATGTTAGATAACAGCACGTCTTTAATATTAATCTAAAAGTATAAGTTGTTTTGGTGTAGAGATTGGAATCCTCCAGTGTAAACGTGCGATTGTTTGTCGAGATTGATGCACAGAAACTTTGTTCTTATATGACATTATTTGGTAGCCACGAGTCTGTAAATGATTAGCAATGTGTCAAGTACATTTCTCATGTCAAGGAAATACGAAAAGTCGGAATTAATGCCTTTGTCACTTATCCTAAAATACAGTAAGCAGATAAAGCGATCACACACACTTGTCTTTGATTCCTAGGGAAATCGGCGACATCCAACGGATATCGATGTCTTTTTCAAATTGTTTTACTAAGGTAACGTCCCTGTAATGGTACCGCTACATTTCGGACTTCATGGCCTTTCACGGAGATAACCAAGGTTTCCTAATGTTTCATTAGGGTACCTTGATTATCTTGGTAGAGGATTAGTGGTCCAAGACGAAGCGGAACCATTACAGTGACTTTACCTTAATGTAAGAGAAGTTTTACTTTGGGAAACATATTTGTATTATTCACAGTTATTTTCAGCATTTCATCAATCAGAATGGAAGAAAAAGGTCAAGAAACTTAATTTAAAATATGCAGTACACCCTGCACAAACAGAAAATAACGCCGACGTCCAAAGTAACAAAAACGGCGTTAAATGTATCTCGTACAGAATGACATTCTTATAAAAAAAAGAACTTTAGACAAAACAACCAGTTTATGAAAATGAAATTAGTACGATCAATAATACAAATTACACAAAATGATAAATTTAAGCTGAACACATAAACTAACTTCTTTCTCTAAGCAATGTGTCAATAAAGTTCGTTTCTCATGTCGCAGAAAAAAACAAACAACGAAAGGCAAGCGTCACAAATCACAAAAGGTCGTAAGCGTATAAAACGATCATACTTACTTGTTTTTCATTCCTGGGCAATCGGCGACATACAACGGAATATCGATTTTTTTCAGATTTTTTTTATGCATTTATTAGAAGATACGTTTTATATAACTCGTGAGATTAATAAAATCTAAAAGATTTAAATAAATATCTATCATTCACAATAATTTTCAGTATTAAATCCATTAACATGGTCTAATTAAGACAAAATTCAAATTTCAAATCATACTGTGCTCCATGTACTTAATATAAACAAAAATGACTCTATGTTATAAATAGCAATAACGGCGTTGAATGTATAATCGGTATGACTTTCATATGAAACTTCATATAAAACAGTTTTATGATCTTAAAAATCAGTTCGGTCACAAATACAAATTACACAACAGAATATAAGAATTTCGCAGTCTAGCTAAACACATAAAAATCTTCCTCTCTTGTTTTGGGAATCAGGTTTTCGTATCGATCTTGTCACTGAGCTGAAATAAAAGGGTTTGTCTAACAACAACGAGCTTACTCTATCTTGAAATATAACTGACTGTCGTGGAATGGCTGCATTAAAAAAACACTGCCGATACGAAATGCTTAAGACAGTATCTCTGAGTGCCAATAAATGGATTGGAAATTGAGCAACCGTTATACCGTTTATAAACGGCATGGCCACGTGAGAAACAACAGATATGTATAAAACTGGAATAAAACATATATGACCAATGAGGCGACACTTTTATAGTATATAATATGATTTTTTTGTTTGTGATCTCGCTCAGACGTATTTTACATGGTGGTTCGGTTTCGCGTTTAGGCCATTACCTCTGACTTACGGTTATCTTGGACTTAACTGTCAAGGATGCCCTCTTTTGGCACCTCTAGACAGGTGCACCTACAAACATAGATGCGGATACAAGGGATCTCACGGAAAACTTGTCACCCATACTCGTTGGACTTTTAAATTGTTGGACATAATGTCTACGCAATTATTGCAGTTGTGTATTGTTCATAAGAAGCACAATGACACCGTGTTCTTAGGGAGTCAAACTATATAACAATTGTAGCATCCTGATTTTAACATTCTGATGCACAGACTTGCAGACATCCATTAAAGTATTGAATAACATGACTCATTTAAATCGATAGAACGAATAGATGGACTTGCAAACACATCAGAGACATTTTTAACATTTCTGTTGTATGTCTGAAAAACAATCATAAAAATAGATAAAACAAGCAAAAGAAATAGTAAAGCTAGCATAAATTATTACAAAAACAAGTAAACGAATGAAACAAAGTTGTGTAACATGTGCAATATTTAGCTAAAAATACGGCATGTGTTTTTGTAGAAAATCATATTTTCTATAGTGGAATCGTATACCATGATGATGCAAAAAGTGGAACATTCGATATGGTCACCGTAGTCATTCATTCTATCACTTATTACATAAAATATTTAGATCAGTTACTTAATAAAACACCATACATATTTATTGTCATTATGCATGCAACAGCTTTTAGTTTGTCACTTACTATGTATACATGACCTGGAAAAAGACTTCAGTAGGATTAGCCTGTTGTACATTCCTAATTATCCTTGACTGAAATGTGCATAAAATTAAACATATGTTTAAAAATCATGTTTTATACGGATACATTCTACGTTACCGAATAAGACAAACAAACTGACTAGAAAATATGTAAATTATTGATTCAACACACAGCTTAAAGCAGCTCGTTCACAGATGATCGGTAGAAAAGAAAAAAAAGCCACTCTCCATCGTTAATGTTAGTTAAGTCTTTGTTTCCCGACAAATAAACTCGGCAAGTATAGGTCACATTACACGGGAGAACGCTTTTTTCGTGAACGCAACTTCTACGAAATCGGTTAAATAATAAAATACGGTATCCCGGAAAAAGGTACCACGTGGCACGTTCCGCAACATGGCATCTTCACAAGTTCAGGGTAACGATTTCATAAGTTCAGCATGTAATGAAGCATGTGCGAAGAATGGATGTGATCACTTAAATGGCGGCAAATAAAAATTGAAAATCTAAATATAGGTTTTAAGAGTCTAAATATAGTTTCAATACCGTATGTGACGGCATTGCCTGTGATGGGAATCCCACCTACAGTTTTACATTACGGATGGTTGCATTGAGTGGCAATGCGTCTGTATTGAAAGACGTAATATGCACACAATTAATAAAAAATTCTTAGATAATGATCTGTGATTTACGATTCAAAATTGAAAATAATTTAGAATGAGTTGCTGTTCATACAAGTGTTTTTACTAAGATCCTTCTTTTGAAGGCTAAAATTCATGGCTGATGACAAGGAACATATATATGAAAACTATTTTTAATTTGAATTGCATGTATTTGTTTGTCTGATAGGAAGATCATTAATGTTATTAAAGAAAACTGTATTTATAGAGAATCGGATACCATTGTTTCGACCCATATAATTGTTCTAATTCATATATATCAGCATTGCCGTTCCCATTAAATAATGTTTACCAAAAGACAATATTTATTATGTAAATAACGATGTCACGTGACACGAGACAAAGATAAACGTATGAAATTAGTGTGAATAGGTATGACACTATATATTACAGTCTAACGCTTAATACAAAACATTTGTAGGACAATGCTAGTCTCATGCTAAATTAAGGTCATAAACAGTCCATACATGAATGACTCAAGATTGCAGAAAAAATGGTAATATAAAAGGAATAAGTAGTTCTATGCGTTTACGCATCTTATTTTTAATTTTTGATGATACATTATGTATTTGCTTTCATATGGTGGTATATTTCTGCCAGCCACTTATCCGCGTAGCTATGTCGAAACATTTTTTAAAAATTGTCACATATTCAGTTAGTATCTAGCAAGAAGAAAACTTTCGTGTAATCGTCTTAGGTATCTTAACAGGACAAAGCTGCCTGTTAGTGCCCACTACTGCCAGCCATATATATTCACTTAACATAACTGGAAATCTCGCCTTTTTTTCAAGTTAGTCAGTAAAATTATGTGGATAACAAGCATTTTTTTTCACATAATTATCTGGAAAGATGCATGATATCCAGTTAATATAAGTGAATATGTGATTGGCAGTAGTAGGCACTAACAGACAGTTTAATCCTGTTAAGATACCTAAGTGGATAACTTGAAAATTTTCTACTTGCCAGATAATAACTGAATATGTGACAAATTTTCAGAAAAGTTTCGACATAGCTAAGTGGATAAGTGGCTGCTGGCAGAAATATGCCACCATAGGAATTATATTGATTTTTGCAATCTAGGATAAACATCGAAGTAGTCAATATATTTTAAGGCAAACTATGACACGCTATTTGTATATTTGATCGTAGACGCCACAATATCATCAAACAACGTTATGGCAAACAGGTCCACCTGTTGCGAAGCTATCTCTCCTCATAACAACATCGTTTACTGCGATGTATTGGAACAGGACGGTAATGACTTCCGTAAATCAATAACTGATATTTATCATTCATATTTCTCATTAAACTAATTTATTGCGCCATAATGTTGCCTATGGTTTCGAGTTACAAAATCGAGTAGGGAAACTTGAATCGAATGAAGTGATGCATTCTCAGTAGCACTTATAAGATACTCTAGTAACGGCTTTCCGTAAACCTGCGGAAAACGTATGGGGTTTGTAATATTTCTTTTTCTTTTTAATAACCTGTTTCAAGAGTTAATTAAGTGTGTTGCCAATGTCAAAGTAACATGAAAATTAAATTGCAACGACAAAAAGTTATGATTATTTTTTAAATCAATTGATTTCAATAATTTTCAATGACGTCAGATTTGACGCCAACCTCAAAAGTTTTTTCGCGCTTAAGAACCTTCAATTCTGGTAGGATTGTCTTGAAATTTTTACAGAGGATCTTCAGTCCTAAAAGGATATTTTGATGTTACAAAGTTCTGATGAGTCAGAACTTCTGAAGCATGAATATTGGACAGCGTACGTGCCTAGAGGTCTACTTCGTATTTTCTCAAAGAATTTCTCTTAAGGCTCGTGGTTATGACGTCATTGTAAAGACAGAAAACATTTATTTTTTTCTCGCGCTCTAGCATAATGAATTTTGAATCAATCTAAATTAAATGTTCAGAATTGATTGAGTTCAAACTGAAGTGATGCATACTGCATGAAATGTTTGTTTTGTCATGTGGTTATGACGGCATGCATATTGAAGCAAGAATTATTAAACAAATTCATACAAAATCACCAATTTGACAAATGAACTTTAGAATGCAAATATGTCGAACATTTAGACGTTCAATAAATCTTGAAA
This sequence comes from Solen grandis, assembly GCA_021229015.1. Classification (NCBI taxonomy): domain Eukaryota; kingdom Metazoa; phylum Mollusca; class Bivalvia; order Adapedonta; family Solenidae; genus Solen; species Solen grandis. Next base: position 67,366,797 of record CM037785.1, read on the forward strand.
ATTATAAGTGATATTCATGTTTATGGACTTTACTTCCTGAAAATTAAAAAAATAAATAAAATAAAAAAAATAAAATAACAAAACTGTTCGAACTCTCGAATGCAGTCTGATATATTTTCTTTTCAGGATTAATAGAACGTTATCTGAACATATGTTTGCATCAAAGACATTTTTCAAAGTCACGTGATGTAACTCTATAAAAATATAAATTTCATTCACTTGAAAGTGTATTCGTGCTCTAGGGTCATGAATTTTGAGGCAATCTGAATTAATTTCAGTATCAACAGAGTTATCGACTCAAGTAATGTATACTTATGTAAAGCTGCAAATACCACTTTTTAAGTGCACACCTTGTAATGCATATAAATGAAAAGAAACAAGGATTCTGAAAGTATTCTTCACGCTGCAAACAAGTTAATTATTTGATCATACTTTTGACGAAAGTCAAAACGACAATAGACATCAACTCTAAAACTCCCAATAGCCTGAATATTTAATCTGATGCATTTTCTTCAAAAATAAGCGAACCAAAACGAAACTTGAGCTTGATCTGTAACTCATGGTGGTAGACTGGCATACCAAATACATGTATTAATTAATATCTGCAAGTGTTTAGAAAAAAAAAACCCGGAAAACTGCTATTTTTAAAGAAATTTTCTAAGTCCAAGGCAAAAATCAGTGAGCCGGAATTGTAACTCTGAAACGAAACTCTGAACTTGATCTGTAACCCATGGTGGTAGACTGGCATACCAAATATTAGATTAATATCTGCAAGTGTTTAGAAAAAAGTCCGGAAAACATGAGTGTGACTGATGGACGGACGGACGGAAGGTGTGCAAACCAATAGTCCCCTTTAAAGATAAAGTATCCTTTTATAGTCAAACGGGGGTGACTTGCAAACAATGGGAACATTTGACCTGACTTTTTTTCGCATTTCTTAGTGAATCAAGTTATGTTTATATCTGATAACTTTAATAAATAAACAGTATTACACTTCAAGCACTCTTTTTCATTTTGACAAACAAGAACACAGAAAAGTAAAAGAAGAGTCGGGTGGGTCCCTTTATTTACCATATCTCAGTATAGCTGTCAGACTTGTTTTGATACATTTGTAAACATAAACTGGGTATTTTTATTTTAAGCTTTATTTCTTTTGAATGCAAACACACATGTGCTTAAACAGTTTACGTCATGAGACACGCCGACTCCATGAAAATCAAGTAAATATATATACTTTTTGCAACCATCCTTTTAAGTCACAGTAAAAACGACATTCTACAGATCAATCAGTGTCGTCATACCATTTCATGTCAACTAACTATATACCAAAGTCCGTCACGGTATCTCACTCCTAACAAAATTATTGAACGGAAGTCATATCTATCGCTCGTCCGCACAGCGCCATATGGTAAACTAATAGTCTAGTTTCCTTCTGGTAAGAAGAAAATCAAGTTACCAACACGGTTTTATTAATAATATATCAGCGTAGCAAGATGGCGTATTTCGCACATGTACCTTTCCTAAGAGAATCTTGTTTTAGAGTATTCACACTATCTACAGTGAAGAATGAAAAAGAGATAAGTTCACATCGATGGCAAAACAAAAATATCGCGTACTGTGTCATCAGCAAAGCGCAGGATGAAGTGAGTAGAGATGTATTTAACGAGACTCATATATAAAAAAAAAAACATCGACCCTACGACATGTAACGCCGAAAAAATATATTTTCCAATACTTGTATCGAAAGGCAAAGTGTGAAATCGGCTGATGAATGACCTTATTCGGATCCAAATTTGATATTACGTGAAAAATATTGTTAACCCTTTCCCTCATATAGACTAATTTTGACGCACTCAGTAGGTACCACATAAAGCCTGATCTGCAGAAAACCACAGTTAAACCTTACCAAATTTAATTACAAAATCCTCATTTCCAGACCACTGAGGAGCAGCGAACAACATAAAACCTGATCAGCCTGCGAGTTACTCGCAGGCTGATCTGGTTTTATGTTGTTCGCATAGGTCTTTTCATGGTTTCCTCTATGAGGGAAGGGGGTTAAACCCAGTTTCACAATGTCTGCGTTAATATATGTCCTTGATATTTATCTAAAAAGTCAAAGATAGGAATCACAGACAAATTTTAATGCTTGAATTAATATTGACTCTTAGTGTTTGTAATAATACAGACAGCTTTACAGATTTACATGGGAGCGTATCTATTTCAATCCTCAACAACAACTAATATAAGAAAGAAAAACTGAATCTGTGGAATTCATGGTCAGATACCAGAATACCAGATACCAGACGGCCGTACTGCACTAAAGCAATCAAGCGATGCGAATTATAACTTTCGTTTGCTGTTGGCTGCGTCTTTTTTTTAATAATTTCGGTTGAATAATTTCGTTGACAATATGTTATGTATAATGGAAACATTAAGGCAATAATAATGTTTGAAATCTAAAGATAGGTTAAGAATTCATCATCTAAGTAGCTCTAATTTCACCTTTGCAGGGAGAAAAAATTGCTCTTAAGCTAGAGATACTGAAATTAATGTAAAAATGCGTTATTTTGCTGCTATCATATGCTGCTAATAAACATGAAGCATTCAGTAAAGTATTGAAATTCTGTGCCTATCCTTGAGTTAGATGAATACTGTGCTCTATTAGATCTAATATTCTGAAATAAATATACTCAGTTGCAAAATAAAGTACGGCTTTCGTAAAATGAAATGTATCATTTTCTTCAGAAATAGATAATGAGTGGTATGGATAATTTGATTATTGCAATACAAATTGTAAGTGCATTTTCTATTTCGAAAACATGTATACCTTAAGAGATCGTTGTAATATACAGGAGCTCTCACACACACACACTACTACTTTTTATAATCAAAGTTTCAAAGTTATTGGTAATTCAGCAGTACATATTGCCTTTGAACATTTATAAAGTTTGAATCAAACGGAGATAATAATATCTCTACAAGGTTTATTTCCGCCCGACTTGTCCGGAGCATCACTGAGGTGACTTTTATTTCCCGTTAAACTCATCGATATTTGTCTATATATTATTGAAAATACGATGACAGTGCTAAATAACAATGTATTTGAATAGCAAACACATTTTGCCTTTGAAAACTAGAACTTTTCTTACGTGCACATCCCGTTCTTTCATGGTAAAGCTTTGATATCGCTTCAGTGCGAATATTGGAAACAACATGGCGAACTGAATGGAAAATTGAGATACAGACATAAGATTTTGGCTTCGAATGTGTCCCTACGATAAAATCAACAGGTTTCTTGCAGGTAAAAAAGAATACCTTTGATTTGGCGCTGTTCTTCAATTTCTGCCTCTTATACAGCATAAAATATCTACTGGTAATGTGCAATTTTTATTTCGCCGACTTGTCACCTCAGTGATGTCACCGTGCGTGTTTTTTTTTAGATTTTCATTCAGTAATGGACCCAGTTACTTAGGATTTCGCATATTTATTATAAATACATCATTTTTTAAGAAAATGATATTTATTTGGACGTTCCGCGAGTTGTTTGTTGATTAAATTTCTGTGATGTTCCATACCAATCGGGCGGAAATAAACCTTGTAGATATTATTGTAAAAAGTAGTAGTATTTGTGTGTGTGTATGAGAGAGAGAGAGAGAGAGCTCCACGATACTGGTAAGATACGGGGGAAAAAAGAAAAGTTTCAGCCGGGTTCGACGAAATCTTGAGAGAAACCCTGCTCTTGCAAATAAATATATTTACTGCATAAATTGTTGAATTGCATATCGATTCTAGCAATGCGATACGGATAAGTAGCATAAATAGCCCTGGTTGTGCAACTACTGTAATAATATTTGTCTATATAAGGCTTTTCAGACATGTTTGGCAAATTTGATTGGTAAAGATTTAAGGCCACTTTTTTTTTTTTAATTTGTACCAATCAATCCAATATTAAAGTTTCCCTACTTGTAAGCAAAAATTCTTGTCACGACTGCCAATAAATCTAAACGTTTTCTTTGGGCTTAGAATTTTACAATAGTCTACAAAACCATTATTTCGTTTCGGAATCTAGACGTAATGAATGAGATTAAATCCTTGGCATAAGTGCAGTCAATCATTTGACGCATTCAAAGTAGTACTTTAACTTTTTCAGACTGCACGATAGGAAATAGATAATACTTTTCTTTTTATGATTTCATTTATTTCAGGATTGATAGCAATATACATGTAGTTCAATGATTGACGCAACAATACACCAAAGGGGTCTGGCACGAAAGGTGGGTCATATATAACTATATATAATAGTATTATATATAGTGTGATATATTTCAAACTTGTTCAAACTATATTGACCCACCTTTCGTGTCAGACTCCTTTGTACTACTCTCGCCAATCCTAAGAATGGCTCACTAAGCCCCAAATTGCCACTGGAGCGAGTTCTATCCGATCTTTCGAATTTTTCGTCTGAGGAAGCACTGTATGTCGATGGTTCTGCATTAAGGCTCCTAGTGCACTTACGGTCATCTTCCACCTGTGGTTAGCTGGACGTTGCTTTACGACGAAGAAGGTAAACTCCAAAATAACTAAAGCTAATATGGTAACTGTATATCAACCTTGTAATGACACAGACAGGCCCGGTCATATTTGTTTATTGTCTTTAACCCTTTCCCTCATAGAGGACATCATGAAAAGACCTATGCGAACAGCATAAAACCAGATCAGCCTGCGAGTAACTCGCAGGCTGATTAGGTTTTATGCTGTTCGATGCTCCTCAGTGATCTGGAAATGAGGATTTTGTAATTAAATTTGGTAAGGTTTAACTGTGGTTTTCTGCAGATCAGGCTTTATGTGGTACCTACTGAGTGCGTCAAAATGAGTCTATATGAGGGAAAGGGTTAAAATACAGAATCAGAGTGTGCAGAAGAAGAGTGAGTGCATAAAACAAATATCATATGTCAATAATATGACAACAGCCTTTTACTGTCGCTGTTTCAGCCAATTATATTAATAAGATTTTTTTATTCTCTGATACAAAACAACCACATTGCTCAGTGTCACATTTAAAACATGTCACCTTGTTTTTCTAGTAAATATGCGTCGCAGCAATAGAAGTGTTGATAGATGCATTAAGTGTACACTGTACTGTTGATAGCTGCATTAAGTGTATACTGTGACGTGTTGATAGCTGCTTCAAGTTTACACTGTGACGTGTTGATAGCTGCATTAAGTGCACACTGTAAAGTGTTGATAGCTGCATTAAGTGTACATTGTGCTATTGATAGCTGCATTAAGTGTACACTGTGTATTGTTGATAGTTGCATTAAGTGTACACTGTGAAGTGTTGATAGCTGCATTAAGTGTACATTGTGCTATTGATAGCTGCATTAAGTGTACACTGTGTATTGTTGATAGTTGCATTAAGTGTACACTGTGAAGTGTTAATAGCTGCATTAAGTGTACATTGTGCTGTTGATAGCTGAATGAAGTGTACACTGTGCAGTGTTGATAGCTACATTAAGTGTACACTGTACTGTTGATAGCTGCATTAAGTGTTCAATGTCCTGTTGATAGCTGCATTAAGAACCTTAAGTGTACACTTTTACGTGTTGGCAAACACTGAGTCTGTAAGTGAAACATGCCAGATTGATTTGGAGAAGACAAAATTTATTCGTTCGTGGTATTTGCCCCTTCATTTAAGTTCTTGTCAAGTATATGGTCACATTTATTTAAGTGAATTAATGTTCTAAGTTTACATTTGTATTGGTATTTGCAGTATACATTAGAATTTTTCTTCTTTATAATCAAATTATAACCGATATGATGCTAATGGAAGGAAAGCTCAATTTTAATCACGCAGAAAGCCTTTGTATTGAAAAATATCTTATTATGGTTGCTCATATAAATTATTAATGCGACATTGCAGAGAGATAATCAACTGCACGGTTTCTTCAGTTGAAGCAAAATATTATACGTTTTAATTTGTCATAAACGGCCTATATAATCAGCAAATATTTATGCTTTTATTCTGACCGTAACAATAATCAACGTATACAGGTTGCAATGATGTGAGGGTTCCATTTTTACATATGTCCCTGAATTTCAACGGTTTCTAAATTAATATAATATAAGTATGTTTAATTGCGCACATCGTTTCCAAAGATATCAAAATGTATCAATGTGATATACTGCTGATAAGTAAATAATACCCATTGTCATACGTTACCATTGCATTTCGAATATATTTGTATTCATTGCCTGGTGTTAATTTCAGTGAAATTCGGAACAGAAATGACGACTTTAAATTAAAAATAAGTAAACATTGTATTTCTAACAAACACATACAAATACAAAACACACACACACTTATTGCTGATGATTATAAGATTGACATTCCGAATATGTAGTTAAGCATGCTTAATAAAATATTGAGGAAAATTATGGCATATATGTTACTTCCTCATTAATTAGATCCAGATATATGAGCAAAGAGAAACAATAACCATCAATGAATACGTGAAGAATTAAAGCTCAAGTGTATTAGAAAGACAGTTACGTATTGTGGAGGATATGGGGTCGATTTTATTCACCATGAACATGAGACCATTGGTGACTCTGACATGATATCAAGTCGACTAGCGATGCAACCTGAAGCCCAATTGAAAGGTTATCCATTGGTTAGGTAAATGCGTAGTTTTTAGTACATTTTCAGGGCACAGCGCTAATCGCTTTTATCGAAAAGAAATCTAACAAAAAGAAGCAAATATATAACGGCAAACCAAATGTTGTTATTTATGTATGCTTTATTTATATATTAATTTATTTCAGTTTTCTTTCTGTTTTAAATGGGTAAGTATAAATATTTAATATTGCAAAAACAAAGAATTGCCAATCCTGATTCGAACACGCGACCGTCGTTGCGTAATGGGGATTTACTCACAAGCCAACAGAACCGAGAAAAGAACAGAACATATATCATATTCAGATTAGACAATGTACATCGTCATATCGTCATATATCGAGACAGTTGAAATCAGAGCATGGCAAATTACAGGTAATATCTGCTGGTGAAATTACAGCCAAATGAAGGTTCAAATATCTCTGAAGAATTGCGATTGCCATGCCTGTGCATGAACAGTATTTGATACAGTTCATATAACACGTAACCTCCGGCATCATTGATTAACACATTGCGATTTAATTTCAAATTCCAAAATCCATTTTTTTAAACAAACACACTGTAAAATCATTAATTTTCTTTGATATTAAATTTCGTTGTTTATGTGCCTTAGAATATTTCGTGGGTAAAAGTAAAAGTAAAAGTAATATATATAGTAATCTATATAAGAGACAAGTTTTGTGGGGATTGATATTCGTGGCTAACGCCCATCACGAAATCGACGAAGATTAGTGTCTCGCGAAAATTAATGATTTCACAGTAAATATAAACATCTCTAAGTGATAGGACAGGAAAAATGGAACTATATATCCGTAAGGTAAAACGAAGGGAAATTTTGTGTCTAATTATATACTCAAAATGTTGTCCGATGCAGAAATGTGTTGTACCATAAAACGGATTTGCAAGTAAACCTGTTAAAAATATATAAGAGCACGCTTTAAATGTCAATAAACTTGTATCTATATGTAAATGTACGGATGTACAGATTGAATTACTTCAGTGTTAGTCTCTGTTAGTTTAAGGCTTCACAGAACTTTGTTTATATTTGACATCCTTTGATAGCCACCAGCAAAAGCGCCTGTGAATAATAAATAATGGGTCAAAGTTCAATTTTTCATTTCAAAGAAAAAAACGATAATATCGAGATAATTCCTACCTCACAAATCACAAAATGTCGTAAGCAGATAAAGCGAGTATACCCATTTGTTTTTATTTTTAATCGGCAATATTCAACGGATATCGATATTTTCATATTCTCTTTTCTTTGCATTTATTATAAATAAGTTTTACCTAATCGTAAGATAAAACGCGAGTTTAAAAATGTAAACAAATATCTGTATCATTCACAATCATTTAGTATTTTATCCATTAACAACATGGAATAAACAGATTATAAAAAACACACACATTTTGAAAGATTCTTCGCTCCATATACTTAATACAAACAAAAATGACGTGACGTCATAATTAGATTAGATGTATAATCGGCATGACCTTCATATGAAACTTCTTACAAAATAGTTTTATAACAATAAGAAGCAGTTCAATCATAAATACAAATTACACAACATAATGTAGTAAGTAAGTTCGCAGTCTAGCTGAACACAAAAATTATCTTCCTCTCTTGTTTTGAGGATCAGGTTTGATCATTGAGCTGAAATATAGAATGGTCTACCAACAACAAGCTTATTTTCTAGAATATCTTGAAATATAACTGATTGTCGTGAAATGGATGCATTAACAGACACTGCTGATACGAAATGCTCAAGACGGTATCTCTGGGTGCCAATAAATGGCTTGCCAAGTGGTGCTTTATACCTCATCAGCAGTCTCTTGGTCTGTCTTTGTTGCTAATTGTTGATATATTGGGAGCATGTTGAAGGACATGGAATTAAATCTTAAAGTGTAGTTAGACAACAATGAAAAATACATTGAATTTTTAGTATCTTCTGTGTTAGAAAGTAGAGATCGTTCATTAAAAGCAACTGATATTGTAAACTAGCTTTTTAAATGTAATTTTATTATAAATGTTTGGGCCACATGAGAAAAACAACAGCAATGCATAAATAACTTGACATGTATCACTCAAATGGCAATCAATTTTACGTAGGATAATTCCGTTACGAAAAGATGGCACAGAAATTTTTAAAATTACCTCTGTTATTTTGAATTAAAATGTATTTATGTTTATCAATTATCTAGCTGAAGATACAGATGATATACATGATGCTTAAGATCTCTTTATGAAAACATCACGTTTGAATGTTAAAAAAGTGTTATTTCATAGATTTCATATTATTTATAACATATTCTTCCTATCAGATTTTCATTATGTTACCATAGTTACCATTGTGGAGCATTTTGGGATTGAAGAATCATATTAAAAAGGTTTAAAGTTTATTTATTTCACACCGATTTGAGAACACTGTTTCGTAAGATTTAGCCTGGGAATACCACGGCAAAATACTTATTTTCACCGAGGATTTAATAAACTCGGGGAATACATGTCACCCAATAATGGCGTGTGGATTGTTGCCAAATTGTATAAAAAAATATTTGTTCAATAAAATATATTTATGTTCTAAAAATATTTATGAGGTTATATATATATATATATATATATATATATATAGACAATAATAAAAAATGTGGGATAACCAAATTAAGTTTTAACAACGAATCTCATTGGTTCGTATATTCCAATATGGCAGCTCGCATCAGAACACGGCAGAGGCTATTGACACGACGGTCGTGAGGACAAGCAACCTAATTTTCCTTATTCGAACGAGCGTCTTGCCGATAAGGTTGCTTATCGGCATGACGGAAAAATAGAAAAAAAAAATAACACAAAGCGAAAATATCTAGACTTTGTTATTGTTTTTCTTCTTCCTTTCTTTCCGGTATATATTATACATATATGTTGTATGTTTATGTTGTACATATAAAGTGAAAATTGATGGGTTTTTTTTTCAGTCTTAAACAAAACTGTCTTTTACACTGTTGAGTCCAAAATTTACGATTATTCAACGCATTCATTCCTCCGAGGAATTCCCGAAGCTTCGGTGATACATCGCCTAATTTATGGGGATATTCCCCCGATGATGTTTCGAATTCAGTGAAGCTCCGGGGCACCTTTGCCGATCACCCTAAGTAAGCTTTGCAACCATAGCCGAAACATCAGTGAACGGACCATCTCTGAAGCCTAATCAGTGCCATTTCTCATGGTACTGCCCCTTCTTTTTGACTCCAACATCGGAAGCAATCGGGGAAAAAATGTGTATTTCAACATCGTAGATGATTTCCCCCCAGTGGGACCTAGACATTAGATCAATGGCCATCGAATTAAGAAAAAAATAAAGTAGTTAAAAATATCCCAAGATAACCACCTATCAGAATGCATCTCCATCATATTAAAGACCTTTTTTTCGGAATCCCTCACCCCCAGCACTCATATCACATTCGGATTTTGCCCCGTAGCGGAAAAACTCTTGATCCGGGCTTGTATGTACCGGCATATGTTGTATGTACCGGTATATGTTGTAGGTACCAGTATATGTTGTAGGTACCGGCATGTGTTGTAGGTATGTATTGAAGGTTTTTATTTTGTATAACTGTGTTCTTTTCATCATTTCTATAAAAGTAATATGAATTTTTGTGATTAAAGTAGTGTCTATTGTTTAACTGAAAATATAAATTATTCATTAACGTAAAAACTTCTTGCAAATTGAATGAAAAAAAATGACATTAAACAAAAATATAATCTTACATCAAATATATTGGTAGTTCCAACTGTATCACTTAATGACACTGTCCTATTGCTTGATTGGGTTTGTATGAATAAATATTCTCAACGTTAGAGGTTTTTATTTATTCTTTTCACCTCACCTTCTCTTCCTTTTTCTCTTCGGATGTTTAAGACATACTTCCAGTCAAACCCTATGGAATCCCCACTATTTCTTGTACTTAGTCTGTGGTGTTTACTGTTTACGTTATGCTGCTTTCATTACATGACTTCTTCAACACATATCTCTCTACCTACCCACTGAAGATAACAGCAAAAAAAGAAGAAATATTTTGAGGATGCCCATCGTTGTTACAAAATTAATTATACCATTGCACAATTCAAATTATTGCCAATATATATATTTCTAGACCATATATATTTTTAGTACATGTAGTTGTAGTCCATATCTATATATTTTTAGACCATATATATATATATATATATATATATATATATATAGAGAGAGAGAGAGAGAGAGAGAGAGAGAGAGTCCATATGTATATATTTTTAGACCATATATATATATAGAGAGAGAGAGAGAGTCCATATGTATATTTTTAGAACATTAATATGATTTATTGAACAAATATTTTATTGTACAATTTTGCAACACTCCTTACGCCATACCTTTTATCCTTGGGCTTTCATATGCTTTAATGGACATTTTTTTTTGTCAATTTCTATCTCAGAATTTGTATCAATATGTGGAGCTCCGGAAGATATCTAGTGTAATTTCAACAGTATTATTGTTATTGAGGGACACAGTGATATCTTGTTCTAGGAGAGCCACATTATCTGAGAATTGTAGCATCCTGACTTTTAAATTTGAAACTATTCCATTAAAGTATAAAATAACGTGACTCCCTTTATTCAATAGTGTTGAATAGATGGATTGGCATACATATCAGAAGCATTTTGAATATTTCTGTTTTATTTTTTTAATTGTTTAAAATCATAAAACTACATAAAAGGGAAAAAATAGTAAATCGGTCCGAAAATATACCGTCATTTCGTTTTTCGTTTTCAAGTAAGAAAAACGAAAAACATACAATTTCATATAACCATTTTGTGAACCATGTGCAGTTTATCTAGATTACAGCATGCAGCTTTAACTAAAATACAGTATCTAACACTGAGGGAATTAATTTAAAGAAGACAAATATCATTATTATCGTTCTGTGGTATGGTTCAGAATTGTACGTTTTGTTTTCATTAGGTGAAAGTATTGTGTTAATGTAGAAATCATCGTTTCAATACCAGAAACAGTATACCTGGATGATGCGAAAAGTGGGACGTCATTCATTCTACCAAATATTAAATAAACGTTTTGATATCAGACTTTTTTTTATTTCCAAATATGTTTGATACTCAATATATTAATTCCATGCAACTCTTGTTAATTTGTCACTTGCTATATGTATACGTGTCGATTTACAGATCAAAATTGAAAGTAATTTAGAAGGTGTTACTGTCCAATCCCATGTTTCTAGTTAGAAATATATGATATATATATGAAAGACAATGTTCAATTTGAACTGCATGTATTTGTTCTTCTGATAGGAAGATCATTATTCCTAATATTATAAAAATATTTATCGAGCACTCGACCCATATTGGTTAATACGTGTCCTAATTATATATATCAGCATTGACGTTTCCATTTAGAAAAAAATGTACAGTTATGAAATATGAGGAAGTTACGTAACACAGATAAACCCATATTACGTTACGTTCAATCTGATAGTAGGACATCGCTATTCATATGCCAAATTTAGGGCTAAGCAAATTTAATACGCAATTCATAATTAATTAACAGTAATAAATCAAGTTGCACAGAAAAACAATAAAAGAAAAACAATGAAATTATAACACAATTCATAATATTATTATCAATTATTCAACAGTAATTACTCAAGTTACATAGCAAAACAATAAAACTCTGTTATATTGAAGTATTTTTATTGTTTTGATTAAGCAATCATTTAAGAATTTAAAAGAAAAATGAAGAAAATCTATTGCGGGATTTTCCGAACAAATTCAAAAATGTTTGAAAATTAAGTTTTTTTCTCTCATTTTTTCCAAATATGCTATAAACTATTTTTCCATTTCTGTTAAAATGAGGTACCTGATATCTTAACCATTCATTCAGAAAAATTGAAATATCACGAAATAACTGTTAGTATGAGTGTTTTATATTTGAAGAATTTCTTATTTCTTAACTTTAACGTGAGATTTATATTTCAGCTGATTATAAAGTACGGATACCTTGGATATACAAACGTAGCATAAAAACGAGCACGGTGGCCAATCCATTTTTCCCATTTTCGCATTTAGCACATATTTTTACATATGTGAAAATCAGAAAATTATATTGAAGAAAAAAAAAACTGTAGCATACGCCCTTTTACAAACAAGAAAACATTATGAAGAGAAGTCGGCTGGCTCCGTAGGGCATGCCATGTTAGTTTAGCACACCTGTGTATAGCTGCTAGAGTTGTGTTTAAGCATTTGTAAATATTGACAGTAACTGCATTTTAACTTTTAATCTTTCTTTCATTTGTATGCAAATCAACGCGCGCGCGCGCGCGCGCGTGTGTGTGTCAAGACAATGCAAAATGGAAAACTTATAGTCAGGTTTTCTTCTGGTATATACATTTTTTTAAATTTTTTTTTTATAAAACATCAACATAGCACGATGGTATATTTTGTACAGGTACTTTTCATATCAGTGTCATATTTTACAGTATATTTGTACTCATAAAGAAATAGGTTCCAGAGATATGTTCACCTCGACGTGTATTTTTCCATGATTGAAACGGGACTCGAGAATGGATGCTTCGAATCCGAGGAGAGGTGGACATACTCGATTTTCGAGATACAAAATACATATTACAGAAAAAAAAAAACATGTGATGGTAACAGCAAAGTTTGTGAATTCGAATTTTGACCCCTACATTTGTCACTTCGAAAATAAAAAATATGTACCGATAATTAAACTAAAGACAAAGTGTCATATCGGCCGATGAATGATATAAAATTTGGTACTATATATATGAAAATTATAAGAATGCGTGGTAAATATCGTTAAACCTAATCGCACAGTTTCTTTTTTGCGATAGTGTATGTCCCTGATTCCCTGATTGCCTAGTACACAATAACAAAGAAAAGACTCTCAGCCAGATTGAACTATGAGTGTTTGCAATGAGACATGTAGATATACAGATTCACATGTGACCGTATCTATTGATAAAGTAAATAAACCTCATCAACAACAAAGAAGATCGGAAAGAAACAACAACCAAATGAATTCCTATGCATAAACCAGACAACCGTGCCTTTTATTTGACTGCCAAAGCAATCAAGCGATGCGAAATATGACTTTCGTGTGCTGGTTGCTGCATCTTGATTTTAATAGTTTCTAATTCTTTTCATTGGCAACAATTCTTGCAGAGTGAACACATTATTCCAATAACAATGTTTTCAATTTTGAAGAATGTTAAGAATTCATAGCCCAACATGCTGTATTAACGTTTTTACAGAAAGAGAAGATAAACGTACACGTTCATACAGAATAGAACATTTTTGAGACATATTTTTTCTTGTGATGATGTGTTTGCGTGAATTCTACGTTTGCATATTCGCTTACAAAGTAATTAGGTTATTCTAATTCAAAATATCGTATCTGTGTAATTACATATGTATACTTAATAACTGTCATTAACTTGAAAGTTCCTAGTTGCAGTCCGAGGGTTAAGAACGTCCGCTTCGGGAGCGGGAGGTGATACGAATCTACCATCGTCGTTAAAACTGGTTCTAGTTTCCGCTTAATACATATAGGTAGTTTAAGTACTGCTTGTCTCGGTGGCAGGGTGTGTAATCTAACTGGTAAACGGCGTGAACTCTGGGTAAGACAGCTCTTCATCTGACTCCTATAGAAACTTGTCTCTAGATGACTAAGATTGTCGACATTACGTTAAACCCACAGAGAGTAGTATTTTCCAAGTAAATTACTATTTGAGAGGGAATATTAAAAACCATCTTCGTAAGACTCAGAAAAAAAAGTTTATGCTGAATTTTTCCCAAAAGTACTATTTGCAAAAGCCCTTTTGACAGAAAGTAACGTAGTTGACGTGTTTATAATCTTTGTTATTTGTATTAGGGTTTTAATTACCTTCCTTGTTTTGTTAACAAATTGGCGTTAACATTTTGAGTCAAGGCAGCGAAATGATTAATTTTCCTGTTTTAAACCATAAGTAAACTAAGTGAGGCTAAAAATCGAGTTATGTCTTCTATATTCAATTTTATCAAGCCCGTAACCTACCTACATACCTACCTATCCTTTTTCCTTATTTATATTACATACCGCTATAAATTGATATGCAATTCCCGTTTACATTTATGCAATTCTGTCAACGTAAACATGAGTCGCCAGAAAGAAATGTACATCTATTGTTCTTTGTGAAAATATCATTAATAATATATCAAAGAATATTAAAAGATAATTGATTTGATTTTATGATAGTCAAAAGTTTAACAGCTACATCGAAAAAAAAATGTATTAAGCCAAGTAAGAATTCGAACAGGTTGGTGAAGGGTTCGGATCAAATTGAATAATGAAAATAAATAGATTACATGTATTATCAAATAAGCACGTATCATTGAATAGATATGTTTATATGTTATCCAAGATACTTAATACAACAGAAAAGTTATCACGATTAAGTAGCGAACAAATAGTTCATTATGATCACGCCGTTATTTTCACAACAAAACAACCAAAATAGTCGATTGGCAAAATACTTCAAAAGTGCCACCTAGAAACCAATTAGGTTTTTTTTTTATCTCATTTGGTAGCTTGAAAGGAAAGTCCCTTTTTATTTTCATGTAAGTCTGCAATTTTATCTTTTATCTCAAAAGTATGACTTTACTTTAAGCATAGTTTTGCAAATCAACAATCGAAAGATAGACCACATTTCATGTTTTTGGTAGAGAATGAACCATAACATTTACTGGTAGAGATAATATGCTATCTGTATTTTTGAGTTTAGAATTCTGCAAACTACTTCCACCAATATTTATAAATAAATTTTCATTACCCATATTTTATATCGATTAAATTTGCCATACATACATATTAATCTATTCGGCATTTTAAGGTTGCAATATTTTTCAGTGCAATGCTTTTGTATGCCTTTAATATGCATGGAATGTTAATCGATAACTCATTACATATCATGGTTTGGTAAAATTGCCGCTTTATGTGCCGCTTTATGTGAATGCCTCCTATAGGCAATGATTCAAACTTGTTTGTTTGCATTGGGGACTCTATCTGCATAAGATAGATATGCCATAAAAACACCAACCAAGATACTTTGAGGAGTTGCATGACAGTGAAAATCACGACTATTGATTCGCGATGCTTATAAATTCGTCATAAGTTCATCCTTCTGAATTAACAAGAATCAAAGGAATATATATGGAACATCGATAAGCATGACTTGTCTAGAATCAAACTATTGCAAGATATTCAAAGAAGAAATGGATAGGAATATTTGTTATCTAACCCGTAAGATGCTCCTGATTCGTATTGCTCGGTGAAGTCAGGGATGAAAACATGAAAGATATAATTTTATCCTTTGAGTTCTAGGCTATATTATATTCTACAATCCTTTGATAATTCTGTAAGCTCGTTTTTGTGCTATCTGAGATAAAAGTAATAGTTATTAATCTACAACTCGGAACATCTAAATCCGCATTTATAGAAGCATTTTGAATGTACAATGTAATTATTGTAAACAAGTAATGAAATAATAGAATGCTTGTAGAATCACAAATAAACCATAAACAGGCCCCTTTACATTTTCTCATATTTCAAACAGTTTATATTCCCTTAACATTCCATTCCATCGTGCCTGACCACGTAAGCTAATGATATTTAGTGCATTATACATTATCCGGTCGTTGGCATAAGTTGTACACTAGATTCCGACATTTACTTGCCGTGAAATATCGCCATAATGCCGAGCCGTGGCATTTTCGATAATATCGGAATTGAGCTATTGAGCAATTACATGGTCATATTACACATATTACAAACTACGAAAATTGAGTACCAAGTAATATCATTCAATGATGAGTTATTTTTATGTATGAATGTGTTTTTAAAGCGCACGGTGAATCGCTCCTGACCAAACAGAGAAAATACCGGATTTCAAACTCTTTGAAGGATGCTCCTCTTGCACGTGGATTATCATCGTTCATTTTCAGACTGGTGGTGGAGCCAGTCTTGTGTAGCAGGAAATCAAAATCAGCCATTATTGATTTGCATAACTACCATAGCCAATTTAATTGTATCACTCCGCGAAACAATAGAAAGAATGTACTCATGAAATAAGGACCTGACCTTATATGAACTTATGAATAAGAGCTTAAGGCATCGAGTGATTGTCGACTGGTATGTTATAATTCAGAGTGAGTTCAGCTGAAATACTCATAATTAAAGTTGTAGGAAAACGGGTAGAGGTTTTGGCGTTATATGACATTTTCCTCTTTCTAGTTCAATCCGGCTAAGACCCTTGGTTAAGAATCTTAATAGTTCAGTTAAATTCTACCGGCAGTCTCTTGGTGCATTGAAATCTTGATATTTGTTTCTCGATCTTGTAGCGGTTATTTGAGATGAACTTGACTATTTGAGTTTACCGTCGTTTCGACCGTATTTCAGTCATATAGCGACGCCAAGCTAATTAAAGGTGGAGGAAGACCCAGAATGCACGGAGGCATCCGGGTAGAACTACCGACCTACCGCAAGCCACCTTGAAGGCTTCCTCACATGAAAATCCGAATGATCCTGTCGGGATTCGAACCCACGCGGTGAGGGGCTGAGTGAGTGCTAAAGTCAGTGAATTTACCCTCTTGGTCACGGAGGCCCCTATTTGAGATGAAAGTAGCAACATATTCATGACTAAACAACAATTTTCCTTATTGGAGGTTTCTATTTAGACATGACACTGACACAACCGGCAAGTTTTCAGCCAGTTTTCCTGAAACAACGTTTTCCCTAAGTACTCCCTTCGTCTCACTACGTCCAAAAACACCATGCAACGCTCTTATCGGTACCCACTACGTCCTTACTACATTCTACAGGTACTGTCAGAACTTGGATGACGTAGTGCGAGATTGGGGGTAACAATTTAAACTATACCACAGTGGTGGTATGACTGTAATTTATATGCCGCATGTACTTTAATTTGATGCATTAACGCACAAAACCAATCAAAATTTCTGTTAAACGACAAGGAACGTTATTTTACGCCAGTTCCAATTGGAAATAAGTTTTTTTTCCTTTTGATACATACACCATAACATATAAAATCACGGAAATTTACGTTATAAAACTAAACAAGTTTCATGGCATGTACTTTACATCTTTTTATACTGCATTTTCTAGCTCTCCTGCATAAATTTCAACAAAGCTTTTTAAACAAAGATTGGCAACTAGTCTAAATCTCACATATGCGCGTAGTAAATTGTTCAAGTCACGTTTTCAAAGATCTCCTTTTCTATCGAAGGAATGTGAAATGAATGTGTATCTTTCAATGGGACATGATATTATAATCAAAATGATATCTATTTTATTAAAATAAGTCAAGTAATAAAAAAGTTATATGTAAACTAGAAAAGAACTATGTATTTTTTTGTTTTTTTATCACAATTTAGAAGAATTTTAAGAATAAATCAAACGAAAATAATTCGATGTTGAGAGAAATGATAAATGTATAATATGGTTATATTTTTCTCTGATTTTTCAATACTTTTTTGAAAGTTTGCAAAATTAAGTTATCTGTGTGCCAACACAATATTTACCAATGGCTATTACAGGATCTAATAAGTCTTTGGTTCCAGCAACGGTAAATGTATAGGCAGTTTCTTCACCAGACGTGTGCGTTGTCTCGAACGATTATTGCGACGGTTCTAGAGAAATCTTATTTCATTTCTGCAGTAACTGATTTCATCTTGAAAACTTATTCAATAAATTTTCGTTAGAGAAAAGCAGTTCTTTTTTCGACCCAGGCGGAAAGTAAATATTGATTTATCTTTAGGACGGAGCTATAAAATTTAAATAGGAAAAAGAAGCTAGTTGTTAAGATTAATTCAAGAACTTTTCAACAAATAATTAATGAAGTTAGTAAAAAAGATATTGTTTAATCGTTGAAATGATTTGCTTTCTATGTAATCAGAACCACAAAGAATAGCATCTCCTTTCTTGTAATCATTGACTTTTATTTTGTTGTGTCTGCTTCTCTTTCCTTTTTTGTTTTTGTTATATTGTTCAGTAGATATAGGTTTTATGTAATCGTGTTAGGATTATATGATAAAACAACCTGGGAACCTTTTTAATTAGGGCTAGCTAGTGAGCTACCAATGTCATACTATTTTAATTTGGGTATGTCGCCTAATTACACGTGCAATCACAATCTCCTGTCACTAGATCAACCAGTATTTGACCTACATATCATTAAGCTGAGTGCCAGGCAATAAATTGCCTGTAAATACAAGACTCTGGTATGTCACCATAGACATGTGACATGATATCACTTGTAGTCACATCGTGCCAGTCAGTCCTAGTACTGCCTTTTCATAAACCTGAGCGCAGTTTTGTTTCTTTGCAACTGGTATGTCGCCTTAGACACATGATGCATTCATCTTCCAGTCCTGAAACTACTATGTTGTTATTAGCTGATACCTAAACAGAAAGTTACGCTTTTGAGGTGAACACTGTTCTAATGACAGTAAAATATCGCTTCAATAAATCGGTTTTGTACATCAAATATTTAGTAATAAAATAACGAAAATAATAAATAAATAATTGAACAAAAAAAAATACATTGCAAAGTTAAGCTTTTAAGGATATGTCATTGGTTAATGGACTTAAGAAATACCAGGTATTAACAGTGTTACTCCCACACACCATGCAGTGATTGTGTATATTTAAACAACACGTCTACGGCTCAACATAACAATAACAAACCAAGTAATTAACATTCTTTATAACAATCATTTCACAGGATGCCATATAATACACATTACTTTTTTATAAGTAACTTCAGATGATGAAAAATAGACCCCCTCCTCGAAAAAAATGCTAACTGGGAGCTGTGTGCGAAAAGAAATGAAGATGTTTGTACCATATATACAAATATAAATACAAGTTATTTCAACAAATTGCGTTGTAGATTTCTTTCTAAGAGTTGTTTACTAAACAAGGGTATTAAAATATAGGGTCAAAAACCCAATAATAAATGTCACCAATGTTTATGTCAGCAAATTTGAAAATGAAATATTTTTTATTTTATATAAATATTCAAAAGTTCCCTAGTATCAAATACGTCTCGTGTATTTCTCGTATGATCTGTGTCACAGGAGAATTTGTTCGTACTTCTGATCCGCATTCTCACAGATACATCCCTGTGTTATAAACAGTTTAATATTATCAATACATATATAACACTCCCTCCTGAATTACGAAACTATTCTAGGGGAGACTTTCATAGAGACATTGATATATATATAGTTGTCGGTATGGGTACCGACAAGTATGATATTAGGATAAGATATTTTAATAAATAAAAACTGATGACTTGGGGGAAAAACCTATTGCAAATCTGACTCTTATATATAAATGAAAATACAGAAAACCGCTGCTCTATTTAGTATAAGCTTACATCTCTTCCTTCAATTACATTTTTATTCTGTAACAATAAACTCATATCGTATCAGTGATCGTCGAATATCTCACACCTAAAACCTTTCAGACAAATTTTAGACACCGACATAGGATATACGCATTAACTACTCATTGTAAAACTATTAGTCATTGTAATGATCCTCAAGAATGGATAATTGGATTCCTCGATGTTAATCTCAAATCATTGTATTCTAAATTTGGGTCCATCCACTTACTTATAAGGTGACAATTGCATTCTCGGTTATAAATTCATCAATTATCTTTCTTTGATCTTCACACGTCTTTCTACTGTGGCTTAGGAAGGAAATGTCATTTTTATTAGCTGCTAACATTCTCGTAACCTGTAGCCTAAAGTGTTTATTAGCAATACTTTAGATTACCTACTTTACTATACTATTTATAGCATTATGAACAATTAAGCAAAACGATATTAAAAAAATATATTACCAAACCAACTTCTCCATCTAAATTGACGATGTTATTATTTTTTTATTTTTAGTTTCAAAAGAAATTTTAATACTACGAGTACCAATTAATCAGAATAGTGATACATTACAGAGTTTATTGTTAAGAATAAAGCTGGAATAAGTATATTAGTTGTTGTGTTTATAATAATTCTGGAAAGCAAATCTACTTAGCACTGAAATAGATTAATTTTAAAGCTCTATTACTGAAAAAAAAGTATGATCATTACTTGAAAGTTCAAAAGTTGAGCTTACAGACTTAAATGGGGATGCAGCTTAATACGGTTATAGGAAAACGTCCTGTTTTTGATTGAGAGAATAAAAAGATAAAAATCGTAGAAATAAAAACGAGTCCTCCCTGCGGCAGGTTTCCCCAGATATTGATTAGCGCGA